>JAYESA010000480.1:0-170000 GCA_036927795.1 Iris macrosiphon
TCAGAAGCAGTTGAACCGCCTGATTCATGTTTACATCAGTTCCTTGAGATTTCCAACGAAAAAATTATACAGCTATTATGAGAGGTACAGCCAAAGCATCAGTAATCATTTTCTGTTTTTCTTTCTCACCAGTTCACTCAATCTTCATTTCTGTTATTATTGACATTGTTATACAGACAAGTAACATGTAATCAAAGCCTGTTTCTGTATCACTCTTTACTGTTTGCTTGAGTTTTTGCAATATTCATAAGTTGTAACTGTTTCCTTTTTCCTGTAAATACATCAGCTTTAAAAATTTGGTTGCTGTATGGGAAGAAGAAACGAGATGCGAGGATAACAGCATGACTCCACCAGAAACTGTATCTAGCTGTGAAATAACTGATGTGAATGCTTGCGCAGAAATATTGAATTTGTTCAGGGATATTCATCAAGGGGGACTCAGTGGATCTACCGCAGCAAAGAAGTATTTATCACTTGGAGAGCTATTTTACCAGAAATCAAGTCAAATAGACAAAAAGATCAAATGCTATGAAGCCCGTATAAGCCGGCCTTATTTCCATGTGAAGCCACTTGATGACACTCAAGTTGAAAATTGGCATAAATATCTTGATTTTGTTGAGACTCAAGGAGATTTTGACTGGGTATGAATTTTTGACTATTACATGTAGGGATATTTGATTATATCTTTGTTATCATCTGAAATACCATCTTTTTCTAATGACAGACAGTAAAACTTTATGAGCGATGTTTAATTCCTTGTGCTAATTACTCAGAGTTTTGGATCCGTTACGTGGAATTTGTTGATGCTAAGGGAGGTAGGGAAATTGCAAATCATGCACTTCAGCGAGCATTGACAGTGTTTTTTAAGGTATTGATTTGCATAAGACTTATTGGAAAAAGTCTTTTTGGGTCTACTGTGCATATCTATTAGTAAATGTACTCTAATTGACTTGTACATATATTATTTATACTGATGGTAATATGTAGAAATTTAAACTTAATACTGAAAATTTTAGATCTATTTCAGTTTCTTAAAAATCATAACTTATGTTCAATGCAGAGTGTTCACATGAACTATTTAATGTTACAAATCGTTAATCAGATGCCAGGTTTACTTCAAAAAGTGTTACAGATAGTGAGAACCATTTCTAAGAATTACACAAACATGTGTGGAGGATTTCTCCGTGTTTAGATTGGTTTAGATGAAGTTTTCAGATTTTGGCTCCCACTTCCTTAACTGGACCTATTATACAACACAGCAGAAATCGCAAATATCTGGAAGTTGAAAGGTATATATAAAGGATTTCTGGATTAGGATGTAACTGTTTGTCTATTTTCTTGATGTACTTGTACAGGGCAGGGGGGGGGGGGGGGGGGAGGGTAATGGTATATTAATTGGAAATAAAGATCTTAGCTATTAACTTTTGAAGTTGTTAGCTAGTTCTGTTTCCTGACATATATTCCTACTTAGTAGCTGGGCTTTGTAGGTGACAGTTGTCCCTTATATATCTAATTCTGTACTACTATTATACTAAAGTCTTGTTGCTTGTAAATATTGTATACTACTTTGGACCTATAATATTTATAAAATGCCTTATCTTTTCTAGTATAATGTGTCTACATAATGTGATTACATATCTTTGAAGGCTTGCTCTAGGGTTTCATGATATATATATATATATATATATATATATATATATATATATATATATATATTCTAGTTCTATGATATTTATAAAAATGCCTTATTCTTTCTAGTTTTGATGCATCTGCATAACGTGATTAAAGACAAATGTCTAATTTTCGGGTTAAGTTATTTGGACCAAGCCAAAGTCGAGAGCTAATCTGTCTCCTAAGGAGTACATTTTCTGTGACATGTTTGAGCTATAATATTTTAATTAACAATTGTCATGCAGACCTACTATGGAAATTTGTTGTCCCTTTTTTTGCATGCATGCACTTTATAAAGTTCATTATTGGAGACGAAAGATTTGAAAATTTAGAAATCAAAGTTGTGCATTTTGTAGGGATTAGGAAAAATTGGATGTATGATGATTTTTTTGTTGAGATAAAATATAGGAGGATGTTTTAGGTGACAATTAAAAGGGTTATGAATAAAAAAAGCGGCTGCTGGACTGTATTGCACAATTGGGCTTTATGGGATGGAAAGGTGTGGTTTCAATTCAAATTCTAGGTTTTAAGGTTGAGAATTGATGTGGTGTAAAGTATATAAGGTTAGGGGCTGTTATGTGGGATATTGGAGGGATATTGGAGGTGTTTTCTGAGGGTTTTGATGAGCCTTTGTTGTGACGAGCTGGATAGGATCCGATTTTTAAGGTGCGTGGAAACAACAATTAGGGATTGGTTTTGTGGTGAAGGAAAGAAGGGAGCGATGGGGAAGAAGGCTTCTGCACTGAAAATAGGACTTCCTAGATAGGGAAAAAAAGCTTCATGCCCAGGATTTCGTATCCAATGGTAATTGCATCACACAAAGGACTAAAGAGAAGACTCAACATTCATTCATTAACAATCTACAAAATAAGGTTTAGGGTCTTTTAAGCCTCTGACTGACTGTTACTATATAAATTTCTCAGTTATTTATTTCCTAAATAGGATTCTTATTTGGGCTTACTAACCTTCTTCTTGGGCTCAAAGATATCTACAAAAATAAGAAACTCAACTAAAGTTAAGCAAGGAAACAAACTTACTATAATATGGACCAAATTATAACCCAACCCAAACCAAGTTTGTAATATCTATGTTAATGTAGCCGTTCTCCATTAGAGTAGTAGTTAACTAAAGGCATCTGGTAGGAGAAGTAGACAATTTAAGTTTCATATTCATAAATCCATGATGAGAAGAGTGTTTGAAGCTGTTGTATAAATCTACCCTTTACAGAGTTGGACTGGGGATACTCAATGTAAGAGGTATTATAATATTGGTTCTCTGACTTGCATGAATGTTTGGTCTCCCCCTCCCCCCCCCCCCCCCCCCCCCCCACCCCCCCAACACACACCCTCTCTTCCCCCGTCCCTTTTTTTTTTAAAGCGTTTGCTTTCATAAGTAACAAACCTTTCGAATCTCAAGAGAACAGCAACATTCTCCACAAAACAAGTTAGCAATATCAGCCAAAATCTATAGCATAATTGCGGAAACTACTGAATCCGGTCGATTCAAAAGTCAAAACCAGCGACCCACATCCCAACCCTCAAAAATACTGAACCAAATAGACATAGGAGGGTTTGACAAACGATGCCGGAACCTATAATGCAACCTTTCCAAAAAGCTGTCCTTGACTTTTAATTGCACCTGTCAAGTTTGTGGGTGTTGGAGCAACTTCAAGAAAGCAAAAAATAGGAGAAAAGAAATGGTGAATAGGACGAAAAGCTAATTATGGCCTCCTCCTTTAGTTATTCGATATGAGCGTAGCATATATATTTTTTTATACTTATGTGATTAGATATATGCACAACCCTTACTTCCTCATTTTATTACTTCTTGAGTATTAACTATTTCTTCATTTGCTATTCTAGCTTATGACTATTGCTAATTGAGCATATTTCGTAATATTTGTTGTTTGCTTATCTTTACTTTGAGGTTCGTCTTTTGAAATTTGTACCGACTTGCACCCAACAGGATATGGGTTTGCATCCTGGACAAGCCTCACATATATGTTTATTTGTGTTATTCATTTTGATTTACATAGCTCACCTTGGTAAGTAGGGTAAGTTTATTGATATTTTGGAGCTTGAAACTTCCCAGCTGAGACCGTAAAAACTGTGGGGCTAACAAATGACTGAATGAGTGGCATGCATATATTTAATTATTTGTGTAAAAGAAGTATACACTGTTTTCACATTTATGAATCCATAGCCTAAAACAAGAGAGTCAACTTTAGCAACTCGCACCCAATAAAAATACTATCGAGTATAATTTGAAACAATTAATACCAAAACAGTTTGTGAGAGGTTAATGCCATCCTAGCAACCACAACAGTTGCCTCTTGTTCTAAATAAATATTTATTGAGTTCTGAACGTCAACACAGGTCTGATTGATCTGATTCTGTGAAAACATAGTTTGACACATACGTCTCTCAGTAAAGAACTACTTTTTTTTTTCTTTTTTTTTGAGGAAGGCACTCTCTTTCTCCAAAGCAATAACTCCAAATAAAAACATCATTTCGATAACTCCTACCAGATAACTCCTACCCAATTAAAACCTCCCAAAAGATAATCTGAAACAATTTGATTTGACCAACATTGATAGAGGTTGATGCCATCTTAGCAGCTAAAACAGATGCTCCTTGGTTAATACGTGATATGATGGCTAATTCCTTCTATAAATTGACATTGCTATTTGTTGAGTTCTCACCACAGTTCAGGTTATTTTATTGTCCGACAATGGCCTACTTCTTCAAGGATTGTTCTAAGACTTACTGGTGCGGACAACATTGATACGCAGATACCATGAACCTTAATATATATATATATATATATATATATATATATATATATATATATATATATTTACGATGCTAATATAATATGAAATATCAGTGTGCAAAGTGCTCTATCGGTTTTCCTGTCACTCTATTTTTATCTTAATTAATAGACATAAATAACTGTTGGTTTTAAATTGTAAACAGGTTGTGAACCTGACCCCAAATGGACTTGTTGAGCGTCTTTGACAAAAGAAATGTGTGTGCATGTTACTCTCTTGGTTTCTTTGTTACACTTTTAGTCTTAATAGTATATATGGGTGTAGGTTGTAAGTCGTTTTGAAGATGACATAAATGTACCCTCTACAAAAGAAAGCTTTCTTTGCAGGAGGTATGCCTGTCGCTCTCCTGGCACATTTTGGACCTTGAACAATGTGAAGCCATGAGCAATACAACAACCATGTGTCAGCCAAGTAGTATGTTGTCTCAGGTAGTTAGTGCATGTGAGTGTGTGTATATAATGTTGGGAGTTTAAAAAATTGACTCAGACAAAGATAAACCTAAAAGTTTACAGAGTAGGCATCTAGTAAATATATATCAAGCAATTGAAAAATTGGTTTAGGCAATTTAACCAGTGACGGAGCAAGGGGGTTGGCTGGGGATCCTCTAACAACCCTATAGTTTTCCGAAAGAGGTTCTGTCTATCGAGTCTACTTTGATTGTTTCCTTCCTCCAACCCCTACTCTTTCTCCCCCCTCATTGGCTCATTCTAGTTTATTCCCCTGAATTTAATCACTGGAAACAAACTAAAAGATAGAAAATCTATAATGATTAATGAATCAAGAACTTTCAATTAAATATGCAACTTGACAACTAAACCAATTTTTGTTCACCAATTATTCTGTTACCATAAAGAAAGTAAGCAAGTAATCAGAAAGTTACAAAACGATCATTATTCGTCGCCATAACCATGGGGCCTAAGTGGGCTTAGTTGGGGTTTGGACGCAATAGGTTCTTGTAGCAAATGGCTGAATCCCTATTTAAAATAGATTTGTGTCTGAAGGTCCCTAGACGGCGTTTGTTAGAATAGTATTGCGTCTTTGTGTTCTCAATTTTGAATGATAAGGCGGATAAAACACACAGACCTAACACTTGTAATTGGACCAAGGCAAATTTGTGTTTGAACTTTGAAGAGGCCTAGGCACCGCTTTGAGTATACTGTTGCATCTTTGCACTTTCAGTTTTGAATGATAAGGTGGATAAGGCACAATGGCCAACCTTCCATATGTGACAACATGGACTAACCCCATCTTATAGCTATCTAACCCTTTATCAGGCACAGGTGCAGATTTACATATAGTGAACAACTTTAGGACTAAGAAGGTTTTCAAGCATCAACAGACAAAATATAACATCAGGCTGTTGTTTTCATACATAATAGGATATGTGGCTGGAATGCATCAATCTGCACTGGGTAACTTGTATGTATTGCTATCACATATTAAAACTAACCACCTGAGAAATTTGATCTATTCACAATTTGTTAGAAGCACCCATAACTGTTTTTTTTTTCTTGATACTCTTTGTGCTCTTATTTATTTCTTCCATGGGTATTCTTATGAATCAGAGAGTCCCAGCCTTCCATCTTTACTGTTCAATGTTTAAGGAGAAAATTGGTGATGTCATTGGGGCTCTAGCCCCCTTTCATCTATGTGGTATAGATCAGGATCCTGAATGCATTGGAAATATTAACAGAGAAGCAAATATAAAAAAACGCATGGTAAACATTACTGCTTATTTTTCTCAATTTGGTAAGGGAGAAAGAATTATTGGTGTTAAACCAGATTTTCCTACTTTTCCAGGGTAACACTGAAGCTGCTCACGCGGTATATGAGAAAGCAGTGGAAATAGCTAAAACAAAGCAGAATCTGCAGATGCTTTGTTGTCTGTATTCCAGTTTTGCTCGGTTTACATTTGTGGTAAGTCATGAGCTCTTAGATCGCTTGCAAGAAGCTTATTTCAACTGTTGAACTTTTCTTACTGGAAAATTGGCATCCTTCTTATCCCATCCTTGCATAGCTCATTGTCGATTAACTATGTCTGAATGTGCTAGATATTTAATTTGAATTACCATACAAACACTGTTTCTTTTGTCTAGGAACTATGGATTGAGACTTCAATTTTCTTTTTATAAGAACAATCTACGTCGAGTTACATATCCTAAAATATAATTTTAGGACCCGTTTTGTACACAGTAATACGGATGGGATATGCCATTCTCATCCATATTATTGCATTTGGCGTAAACCCAATAAAAAGCTCATGAAAATCATATATTCCTTTGGACATCATATTCCCACCATAAAGAGTATTATTTCCATGGCGAGAGGTAGTTCGCTATTCCCACCTAACGAAAGATAACAATAATTTGAAACCGCCCAAACTTCTCCCAATCAACACCTGGAGCAAACTTAACTTGGACCGAACCCAGCCCGACTCGACCAAACTTGATTTGGATCCAACTCAAACCCGACTAGACCTCACCAACCCAACACGGAACCAAACTAAACTTAAACCCAAACTTGACGTGAAATCGGAAGTGACATGAATCTGACCCAACCAGACTTGACCCAAACCTGACTCAACACGACTCCATAGGACCCAAACTCTACCAGACGGACTCAATTAGAAAAGTTGCTAAAAAGTATTATATTCATGATAATATATTTATAATACCAAGCACACGAATTCTCAATTTCCAAAAATACTACCTTTCAATCTACTAACATCTACTACTAGCAAATCTACTACTAGCAACACGTGATTACCATTATACCTTAATTAACATATTTCTAACAAGTCTCTTAATTGTCTCAGCATACGATATACATTTTTTAAAGAACTACTATTCATTTCATTAATGTCATTGATGCTCAACGTACACCTTCATTGTTATATCAATCCTCACATATGCAACTGATTTTAAAAACAATCGCTCGCAAATACCATTAGTGCTATCCTCAAAACTATGCAGATCTTCAACAGACAACCATTTGAAATCCTCACTGATGATACCACTATACCACTACGGAACTGTTCACATCAATGCTGCTATCTTCAACTGACAAATAATTCAAATATCCAAAAGAAGCACCCATAAACTTCTCGTTCCAGACAAAGATAAGATTATACTTCTCATTTAACTTTATCGGCTCCGAAATCGTGCCTACATCAGCCACAACATCCACGATGTAATTTGATCTCTCAGTCCGTGTTCCTCGGCAGGCATTTGCTCACCTAAACTTGGAAGAAAACCATGTACACATGATGAATAGTTTAGGTTTTTCGAGTGGGACGAGGATAATCTCTTGGTCTAATGATCTTCCTAACATGTTATTCGTTATATTTGTTGCGAAAGTATGATATGTAGTCGTTTTGAGTTAGGTTGTAGATGAGGCTCGGTTTATTAGCTTGTAATTCATCAACATAGTCGGTCCGACGATGAATAAATATAGGGGTGCAATCTATAGTTTAAAGTATCGGCCGATACCGATCCGATACGGCCGATACCGATACAGTTTGGCATGTCCCGATCCGATACCGACCGATACCCGATACTAACCGATACCGACATTAGAGGTCTTTTTTCCGGTCAATTCGGCAAAAAAATTTGAATTAAAAAGACCAATTAGAAATGATGTAAAAGCATAGTAAGGATGTAAAAACATATAAAAGATGAAAACTTATCTATCGCATATAAATCAATCGACAAGGATGACTATTATTTCATTCAATATCAAAAATACTAAGAAACAATACTGAAAATACTTTAAATTATGCATAAATGTATAAAATATATTCTCTAAACTGTTAATAATTTACTAATAGTTGTTTGCTTTCCGATACCAAAAAATTCGATACTCCGATCCGAAACTGTCGATATCGCCGATCCCGATACTCATAGGAATGGTCCGATACCGATTCCGATACCGATACTTTGAACCTTGGTGCAATCAAGCCGAGCCGAGCCAAGCTTTGGTAAGCTTGAGCTTGGCTTGGTTAAAATTTATTGAGCTCGAGCTTGATAAAAATTTTATTTTGCAGCTTGAGCTCGGCTCGAGCTTGTTCCTGTTAAGCTTGAGCTTGGCTTGAATTTAGCTCGAGCTTGGCTTGATAAACAAGCTCGATTCAAGCTCGATAAACAAACTCCAAGCTTTATAAGCAAGCTCAATTCAAGCTCGTATTCAAGTTCAATAAACAAGTTTTATTCAAACTCAATAAGCAAGCTCAACTTAAGAATCCAACTCAAAGTAGAACATAAAATAATATGTCGAGATCAAAATGCAAAATTTACTCAAATTAGAACATAACATAATATATAGAGTTCCAAATTACTAAATAATCCAACTCAAAAGTAGAACACAGATTATAAGGTCCACAATTCACAAATAGTGTAGCAAAATTTACTCAAATGACAAAACACTTTCAAAATGTCAAACAAGACAAAACAATTTCGCAATTCACAATTCACAATTCACAAACAAGAACTTGTAAGTTTCTAGCTCATAGCAGCTTGCTTTTCCTTTGTCTTCCGTAACTTCAAAAAACTTTGTTGACAATTTTTTGCTCTTCTACCAAAAAGCTAGAATGATCCTACAAAGACAAAATAATCAAATAATTAGACAATTAAACAAATCTTAAAAATGAAGCTTCACAGCCTGAAGATGAAGCATGCTCATCTTGATATCCTGAACTAATATTCTATGAAAGAGGACTCCAATCAGTTTTGTAACCTTCAACTGGACTATGACATGACAGATAAATGCCTGCAATGGTTTCTACTGTGATAACTTCTCTCCAAATGAAACTTACAAGCCCAAGATGTGGACTGAAGCTTGGACTAGCTGGAAAATGTTTCTTAATGCTGAGAATTTGAGTTTATGTTGATTGAGTTCACTGACATATTTGTTATATAACCAAAAGTCAGCTCATTGCCACCTAAATATGTGTTTTCTGCTACATGTCACTTCAGGTTTACAAGGTGCAGTTCCTCACAGACCTGCCGAGGACATGGCCTTTGCTGTTAAAAGGTTTATCGAGCCGAGCCCCAAGTATATATATTGTACTGAACCTTAGTTTTGTAGTTGTTCACGTATAAAACTCAATCAGGGATATGTTCGATTCAGCCATTTAACCATGGCAATCAATATAAGATGAAGCATGCTCATCTTGAATCTGTTGAGAACATTCATCACCAATTCACCATCATCCAGGCCTTTTCCAGTTTTCAACCAATATAAGAACGAGCATATAACACAAAGAGTTTTGTGTTTACCTTTCTTTTTCTCTTTATTCCATAGAATGCACGAAACCAATCTTCACCACATAATAAAACTTGAGTTGTATCTGCTCCTAAGGATGCTCGATATTGATCAATCACTCTACTTCCGGCACTAAAAGTAGACTCTGAAGCAACAGTTGTGATCGGAATTGACAATATATCACATGCCATCTTTGATAAATTTCTAAATTTTAACGTGTTCATCTTCCACCAGTCCAACACATTAAACACCGAGTCATCTTCACAACTCATAACTCCTTCTTCCAAGTACACATCTAATTCAGATTTTACTTGTTCAAATACTACTTCAACATTCATTATATAATTTCTAAATTCATCCTTCCCCCTAGATTTTTCTATCCCAATATATCTAGTACTACTAGAACTTTCTTTAATATTTTCACCTTGAGCTTTATTTTCTCTATAAGCCTCAAGATACTCGTTGTAGAGCATGCGCAAAGTCTCTCGAACCGAACTAATATGCTCAATGGAATCATCTTTCGAATAAACCAAAGGAAAGCACCATTCAATAAATTGCATTTTGTATCTAGGATCTAAAACAACTGCCATAGATATCAATAAATTACAATTACCCCAATACTTATCAAATTTGTCTTTCATCTTCTTGACCATTGATTTCATAAAATCTTCTTCACCCATCGATTTTTCATTCAACAACCTTTTGATAACATAAAGCTCCGAAAGAAATAAATTTGATGTTGGATATTCACTATCTGAAGTAAAATTCAATCATTAAACAAATTATAAAAATCTAACATACCTACATAAAGAAATAAGTTGTAAGTTAGATAGTCAATACCTGAAATGATCTGGGTGACCTGATTAAATTCTTCAAGAAATGAGCAAACTTCAGCAACCTTTTTCCAATCTTCCATACTAGGCAAGTAGACATAAGTTGGATCTCTTTGTTGATATCGAGGGGAGACATCCTTGAACTTCAAAGCAGCCGATAGCATAAAATATGTGGCATTCCACCTTGTACAACAATCCAGAATAAGATTCTTGGAAGACAACTTTAATTGCTTTGCGATTTCGCCAAACATGATAAGACGGGACTCTGAATTTGCAACATGCTTGACACTTTCACGTACATTCTTAATTATATTAGTAATCTCATATAGCCATCTTGAACGAGGAGATTTAAGATGTGAGCACAACATCTTACATGAAAAAGCTTGCCACTTAGGGGCAATTGATTCTTGTAAGAAAGGTTCTCTTTCAACAATCGAACAACAACATCATTATAGGCAGCATTGTCAACGGTCACCGTCCATACCTTATCTTCAATTCCCCATTCAATTAAACACTTGTGCAAAACATCACAAATAGCAAGTCCAGTATGAGGTGGTGGTACATCACAAAAGTTTAGAGTTCGCTTTTGTAAGTTCCAATTAGAGTCCACAAAATGGCAAGTAATAACCATATATGAAATCTTTTGGTTGCTTGACTTCCATAAGTCTGTAGTCACGCTTACTCTATTAGCACTCTTAAGCAATGTGAAAACCTTTTTTTTCTCCAACTCATAACTTGTAAAAAATCCTTTCTTATAGTTGTACGACTAACCTTCTGATAATAAGGTGTCGTAGTTTTCATCAATAAATTAAATAAATCATATTCCACAAAAAGAAATGGCAGCTCATGAACCATAATCATATGGGACATTACCTCTCTTATCTTAGCTTGATCATATTTAAAATTTTGCACTGCACTTACAGATTCTGACTTCGCTATGGTCGAAGTGATAGTTAGTTCTTGTTGCCCTTTCAAGTTGATTTGTCTCCTGACACAAGACTTCAAGTGCCTATGATATTGTGTTGTCGCACCATTCTTGTTAATTGCTAGTTTTTGCTTGCAATGGACACATTCAGCCTTTGTGGAGCCATCTTTTAGAGTAACTTGTTTGAATTCTTCCCATGCTTTTGATGTTCGTTTCCTCTTCTTCAAGCAAAATGGATTCTCCTCTTCATTATCCCGACTACATCATATATATCCAATATTTGATTTGTATTTTCAGCATCAATATTAATAGAGCCTTGGGCGGATGGAATAGGTTGAGAAGCCTCATTTGCATTAGAAGTCTCAACCATGTTCTGGAAAATCAAAAATTGAAAAGCAAGAGAAAAGTAAGTAAATCATGGTGATATACATAGTAATCAGTTCAGGATAAGATATGAATCTGGCATAAATTCAGAGAAATTATTTTGTATGCCGACCACATACGAATGCATGGTATGCATAACATATTCAATTAAAAAATCCATAAACTTTTGACATAAAAATTATTCTGTGATTTCCTAACCATGCTTTTTGAGTCTGTGACCTCCCATGACCTTAAATCGGTCATGATTTCTTTTAGGCATATTATCAAACACCATAAGGACAAAACTTGAAGCTTTTAAATTATTTCATTTTTTCTGAATTTTTAGTATTTTTTCATTCCTTGAAGAGAAAAAATGTATATCCATATATAAAAATTGCCAATATTGTTAAAGAAAGAAAGAGAGATTCACATGTTTCTGGCTTCATATATTCATGTGAGTCCTATGTGTATGTATAGTTAACCTCCAATAATCAAAGAAAAATCGTATATCCATATATAAAAATTGCCAATATTGTTAAAGAAAGAAAGAGAGATTCACATGTTTCTGGCTTCATATATTTGTGTGGAAGCAACTTCCCCGAGGAATCAACCTCCAATAATCAAAGAAAAATCTGATGTAGGAAGAAAGAGAAGCAAAGAAAGACTTACAAAGTTGCGGACTCGCGGGTGGAGAGGAGATGAGCAGTCGCGGACTCGACGGGTGGAGAGGATTCAGAGAAGATGAGCAGTGGCGACGTGGAGAGAAGATGAGCAGTCGCGGACTCGCGGTGGAGACTGGAGAGGAGAACTAGAGAAGATGAGCAGTCGCGGTTTTTGGTAGGCGGTGTGCGCCGGTGGACAACAGAAGGGAAGTAGAGGAAAAAAAATTAGGGTTGAAGGCTTGAAACTAAGATTTTATACACATTCAGAATTGTGGGCTTTTGAACTCTTTAATGGGCCATTCAGAATCCAGATTCTAATTTCTAAATGAGTTCTTAAACAAGCTCTTAAACAAGCCCTAAATGAGTTCTTAAACAAGCTCTTAAACAAGCTGACTTGCAAGCTCATAAACGAACCAGCTCGCGAGCTCACACGAGTCGAGTACTTCTGAGCTTGAGCTTGGCTTGATTATTAAACAAGCTCGAAAATGAAGCTTGAGCTTGGCTTGTTTACTAAACGAATCGAGCTCAAACGAGCTTTTATCGAGCCGAGCTCCGAGCAGCATGCGATCGGCTTGGCTCATTTGCAGCCCTAAATAAATATGCTTGACTAATGTTCTCCTCGTCAAGGATCGGTTCATGGTCGTTGAAGTAGCTTTTCGAAGTCGTCATGATTGCGAATCTTATCCTAGTCGGGGGTGCAAGTTCTTTAGGAGCAACGATGCCGTTGAGATGTGGAGTCGTCATTGATGTCTCGGACACACTCGAAGAAAGGTTGGAATGGCAATGCCCCACGGATTTCCACTCCTGGATCGATAATGTCGAGCTTCAAGATGTTCGGATCTATCATATTAGGAGCTCAGGAGGAGGAGAATCCAAAACCATCAGAGCTGGAGACATTCTGAAAATCGTATTATCGGTGGTGCCAGCGCCTACCATCAACACCAAAAGCACCTCGTTCACTAGCGTATGGTGCATCATACCTAAGTTTCCTACTGTTAGCACACGAATATGCCTTTCATCATGGCTTTGAATGTAGTCATTGCAATTATGTTCTTAGGACATGTTTGGTAACCTATAACTTACCCTGGATTTCCATCTTCAATCGGATTTGGCCTAAATCCTAAACATCTCATATTTGGTTGGGGGTGTATGTAGATGTGGATAATGATTACCCCTTCAAATCAAGTGCCCATGAATTGGAGCTTCTCCCACATCCTCTTGTACCCGGATGTGGGAGGAAAAACTGGATCTGTTTTTTGTTTTTTATCGTTCAACTATTTAATTGGACACCTAGTTAGCACTAATCAACAATTTAAGTAGCTAATAACTAATCAACAATTAATTAGTATTTAATTAACATTTTAAAAGGAGATTTTTTTTGTTTAGTTCACTTTTCTAAAAATTGGCCCTTACGTGCTAGGCGGCTGGTGCTCGTCCGATGCCCACCTAGGCACCCACCTAGTGCCCCCCCCCTCTTCCAACGTTCGACTATGCATGGTTTTGGGTTTTATGGACAATTACCACAATTTTTAGCATTATTTTATTAATTTTTTGGAACCGCCTAGAACTAGGCGGGCTAGGCGTCCGGTGCCTGTCCGACTAGCGTCTAACGACTTTTACAAGCTTGGTTTAATTAGTGTTAGTATAATAAGGTTTATTTATATTATTTTATGTACTTAGATTTACACTTATATTGCATGAACACGAACACGACACGACACGGTAAATAAGGACACGATGGTAATGACGTATATTTTGGTGTGTCCATAGAGTGTTCCATACGTATTTGGATTTTTTTATACGTGTCCGACATGATATGACCATTGTTTTGGTATGTCCGCATTTCTTAGATTTGGACTGAGCTTGTTTATATTATCTAATTATTAGTAATTAATTAATAAAAACGATAGTTTCTACCTAAATAAACATTTTTTAGCATTTTTGCCGGTAAAATCATCAATTAAGCAATCATAATCGAGTTTTTCTAGCATATTAATCTTTCTTATGATATAGTCGATCTTAAATAAGATTTTGTTTTGAAAGCTTCTTTCTGCAGATGCAACTGTAACATGTATAGTCAAATAAATTTTATATGTAATCCAAACATTGGGATAAGATCTATATTTTTTTTTTATAAAGTTAAGTGCTTCAATGAGACAACTTATTTTTTCTGGTAAAACATTTTCTATGTATTTCAATTCTAGAAATAGATCACTTCCAGACATCAAGATCAGAAACTTCATTATGTTTTAAAACACCTTCAAGATTATGACAATAGTTTTTCAAAGCATTATCATCAAATAAGATCAACTTCCTCAGGTGAAACAAAAACCCAAAAATATTTTCATATAATTGTTGTTGTTCAAACATACTTTTAAGTGAAGAAATAACTTGATTTGTTATTTTTAGAAAATAATCAATTCTAATAGATTCTTCAGGTGATCGAACTATCGCATCATTGACTTCTTTATCAAAATGTCTTTTCCTATGAGTTTTGTGTTTCTCACGAAAGATGTAATCGATTTCCATTTATGTTGCAATCTCTTTGGCCGAAATCATGACAGATGCAAAACAATTGTCTATATTTCTAAATATACATAATGTGTGCTTTTATTTCAGCTATAGCAACATCAATACGCATGTCAACAAATTGCATTTTTTTACCAACTATTTTAACAACATGCAAACTATCATACCAGATAATCATAGTTATTAAGAATTCAAAATTTTCAAGCTCATTCACTAAACCCTACTTACCTTAAACTCTTCGTTAATATCTACTACTAATCAAGGTTCAAAGTATCGGTATCGGAATCGGTATCGGACCATTCCTATGAGTATCGGGATCGGCGGTATCGATAGTATCGGCGGTTTCGGATTTTTTGGTATCGGAAAGCAAACAACTATTAGTAAATTATTAACATTTTAGAGAATATATTTTATACAATTATGCATAATTTAAAGTATTTTCAGTATTGTTTCTTAGTATTTTTGATATTGAATGAAATAGTAGTCATCCTTATCGATTGATTTATATGCGATACATAAGTTTTTCTCTTTTATATGTTTTTACAACCTTATTATGCTTTTACATCCTTTCTAATTGGTCTTTTTAATTCATTTTTTTTGCCGAATTGACTGGAAAAGAGACCTCTAATGTCGGTATCGGTCAGTATCGGGTATCGGTCGGTATCGGATCGGGACATGCCAAACTGTATCGGTATCGGCCGTATCGGATCGGTATCGGCCGATACTTTAAACTATGCTACTAATACAAGTAAAGCTTCTCGTATTTGTGGAGCTTGAAATCTAATTGCCTTTACACTTTCAACACAAGCTACCGAGCATGTTTGTGACAAAGATTTGGGAGTTAAACTAGACACTTAATCTTTTAAACTCTTCTATTGTTTTGTAGAAGATGAGAATAGCGTATATATACGTTGTACAATTCCAAAGAAAGAATGAGCTATAGCATTACAATTAGCAATGTCACAAACAACTACATTGAGACTATGACAACCACAAGGAGTATAAAAAACTTTAGGATTTATTTCTAATAATCTTCTTTGTACTCCTTGGTTTTCCCTTTCATATATGTCCATTATCGTATCCTTGTTTTCTTATATTATCTAAATCAAGATCAAGGGTTTTAGCACACTTTGCAATTCATTTAAAAAACCAAGTCATGATGTATCATCAACTTTTAAAAATTCTACAAAATATTCTTTTATTTTAATTGGACTATTTGAAATATCCACACATTGTAATATTAAAGTCATTTGCCCTTGGTGACTAGTATCTAGAGTGCAATCAAGTAAAATATAATAATATATTGCTTCTTTAATAGTTTTAATGATTTTTTATTCTGATGTTAACAAAGTTATCAATTCATTTTGGATTTTATGACTAAGATAATGACATTGAATTTCTTGTTGTTGTTGATGTGTCGAATATGTTCTCTTACATTATAGGATCAAAGTTTGAAAAACTTCAATCAAGGACAACAAATTTTCATTGTTTTCTTGTTCAATCTTCTCATTTGTTCCACGAAATGCCAAGGTCTGTTTAGCAAGATATTCAAAGGCATCAAATATATTTACTAATACTTTTTCCAATGTTCCTTTTCTTTGCTAATCATTTGTTGTACATGTTTATCAATTGTTTCATGTTTCTGCAAATCAATACACGTGTCCATGTTACTCATGTGCTCTTTGCTTTTTAAGTTTTTCACTAGGGTGCTTCCAATCTCTAAATCCTTCATTTATTAATTAACTATCTTTATTCTTGTGGTTCGACTTAGACAACATAGAAAAAAAATACTTTATCTAATTCTTTTGGATATACTAACCATATTCTATCTTATTTCTCTCAATTGGGTAAAAGTCGAAAATAATGTGATGAAGAAAATTATTTATCACAAGGAAAATTGAAATTATCAACTCTTAAGGACCTTTTTCTACTAATAGATCTCTCTTCATATCAGGACCATCCCAAATTCTTGGATCACAAATATTCAAAGGCATTGGATCATTTGGTCATCATTATCAATAGAAATATCGACATTCTCAACTCCAACTTCATTTTGATTTGATCTAATTCTTACTTGTGACGGTTGATTTTGATCTAATTCTTCTTCGAGATTTTGATTTGATTTTGATTTGGTTCATTAACTAGATTTTCATTTAAATTTTCAACTAAATTTATAGACCTACTAACAAGAAACTCATCCATAGCGTCTTTTTGAGATTGCACTAATTCATCTGTTCTTCGGTTCATTTTTAGTTTCTCATATCCAAAGAGATATTTCTAGGTGACATTTTGTCTAATAAAATACTACTAATAATTCACTTAATAAAAGATAATTTAATTAAAGAACAAAATCACCTGATCAATAAAATTGGAAGTTGCTTCAATGAATCAATTGGCAAGGATTTGCGGTTAAGTTGTGCAATTGGGGCGGCACCAATCCTTGGCTCTACAATATTAAAGGAGTGGAATTAGATTTCAAATGCTTTTGTAAACAGTAACAACAGTTTACGATTAAGCCCTTTTTTTAATATTTATTGGTCATGTTAAGTTGGTCATCAATCATTTGTGTACCAAAATTTGTGGATGTAGATATCATGCATAACCGTTAATATAGAGCATAAAAATCTTCAACTAATTCCTCTTAGGGGCCCAAAAGTAAAATTAGAACTTCTCATGCATAACTATTAATATAGAGCATAAAAATCTTCAACTGATCCCTTTTAGGGGCCCAGAAGTAAAACTAGAACATCTTGACAATAAGGGCACAAAAGAGGAAAGAGCAAAAAGTTTCCTTTGTGAATGTTAAGTTGGTCATCAATCATTTGTGTACCAAAATTTGTAGAATATGAAGCATAAGAATGCTCCACGAAAGAGCATATTTGAACTTATTTGATTCCTTCTAAAGCTTCTGGGATTCAAGTGGGACATAGAGATCCTAAACATTCTTATGTGTTTCCACAGTATGTAAATGTGAAAGACCATTTTGCTAAGTTTATGATCATATTTGAAGTTATTTGATTCCTTCTAAAGTTTCTGGATTCAAATGGGACAGAGATCCCAAACAATTAGCAGAAGTTGGGTAGAAGATATACTGGTATATCTGCATAAGACAAATTGATACACTATATGTCAGTTGGTCCCTTCACACAAAATTTAGCACCGACAATGTGCCAAAAATCATCAATATCTGACACTATTGCTGTCTTATGAGTTTATCAAGATAATACAAAGAATTAAGATTTGAAACAAAGAATTTCCTGGGTTGAATCAAAAAGTTTTCCTAATCTTGCTAAAACTATGTTTGACATTGCCAGTTAATTGAAGGGTTCTGAAACAAAGCAAGCGTCATGTTCTAACAAAATAGTAATATTTCAGAAGGGCACAAAAGAGGAAAGAGCAATAAGTTTCCTTTGTGAATGTTGAAATAATTAGGTGGACGAGTTCAACAATTTTCTTATTTCAGAACGGATGAGATGCTAACTTTTCTTTTACCATTAAGAAATCTTGTGTGCTAGGAAATTGTTTAACTCGTCCACCTAATTCTTTTCTTTTCCCTTTTCTTTTCTGAGATTAGGTTCTGTATATTCTTGACACAACATATCCCAAACATCTTTACGGTTAATAGTTCGAATTAAGAAGAATTACAGGATTAGACTGCCACACCCTCCTCCCTTGTAAAAGGCAAAAGAAAAGAATTTTTTTAAGTATAAATAGTGCAACAGGTAGAGCGAACAGGAGAGGTGGTGAATTTACTGCACTAGTTTCTCAGTGGAGAATAGGTGACCAAAAAGTTATGAGAGGCAAATACACATTTTTGAGCTATGAAGGTAGTGTATAAGCCTATTAGGTAGTTCAAAATCCCATTGCCGATTATGCTTCTTGGCTTAATGTTTCCTGTTGAATATAATTAATTAAGAGGATTACAACACCTACTAAAGCATTCATCATCAGATAAGTCTTTTTGTTACTATCGGAAGCATATCCGTAGTTTTGGCCTTATTTTAATCAGGTCCCTGCGAAGATATTACTCATTTGGATAGTTGGAGGTTGGAATATTCATTAATTTGGTGCTGGTAATTGCATAATGTCAACCTATGATTGATTTAAGTGGCTAGAGCCTGTTTGATTACACTAAAATGACTATAGCATGTTTTGATAGGAGTGGCTTTGTTAATTAAACTTAGGTAGGTCTTTCATGAAAAATATTAAAGATGCTAATGTATACTCTTCAAAAATCAATCTTTGGAGTTTGGACATGTGACAATGACCACACCAAAGTAATACAGTTGCGAAGAGTCATTGTAGTATTGTACACAATGCATCTAGTATACAAGTGTAGCATATATGCTGAGTAGAACTTATTCAATCCATCTCTTAGTTTGCCTTAATCGGTTCTTTTAAGGCACCTGCATTGAAATGCTTGAGCAGATAAGTTGGAAATGGCTGCTCTGCACTGTGCATTGATTCCATATACATTTAACATTTTTGTTTTTGTTTTCCACAGACATGATTTCAAACATTATGTAGTTTTCATCCTTAATATGTACGGTTATCATATGCAGTAATTAGTGACAAAATTAAACCTGTGTTTCAACCATGCGTTTAATTTGAGATTTTTCATTCTTTCATGTTCTAATACTTTTTTTTCTCTCTGAATCTCTTATGCCATGAATCACCTCCAGGTAAGCGGTAGCATAGATGCTGCTATAGAAGTCTTCGTGAAGGCTATTCAACAAGTACCATGCAAATCAATCATACAGGTTTTACTTCTGCCCTCAGTTAGATACCCAGATTAGTTACATTAGGCGAGTTACTATTTGTGTTGAATATTTACCTGATAGTGTTAGATATTTGTTGGTATCATTACTCTCTCTCTCTCTCTCTCTCTCTCTCTATATATATATATATATATATATATATATATATAGCCAAGGACCTCTTAGAGTGAGGCATATCCCCCCAAGAGGTTGCAGGTTCGAGCAACGAGGGAAGCACATTTAATTCTTTGTGGAGGAATTAATGTGAGTAGCGGTGTGGTTCAGGTGCCGGGCAAGTGCGGGCCTTCGGGCCGGGATGTGTGGGGCCTTCAGGCCGAGTTTGTAACACAATTACCTCTTCCAATATATATATATATATATATATATATATATATATATATATATTAAAGCTGGACATTCATTTAAAGTTCAGCTACTTTTGAAGTATCTAATGAAGTTACTTATGCAGGAGTTGATAAACTTCATAACCTTACATGGTGGGGAAAAACAGATAAGTAAGTTGGATTCCGTTGTGACCGATGCAATATCTACAACGTCAGAAGTTTCTCAAGCTTTAAGCTCTCATGATCGTGAGGAAATCTCAAACTTGTTTTTAGAGGTCAGAAACATTGGACTCGTTATTTCCATTTCATGTACATCCTCCATTGTGTCAGTGGTTGCAAAGTGTAAATAATTTTAGCTTCATTTACTTAAATAATGTGGCCATTCCTTTTTTTGGTTAAATCCGCATTTGTTCTCTAAGGTGGCATTTGGCTACGGAGTAACTTCAGAATTAGTTGAACAGAGTGATTGCTTTAATTGTCGAACACTAATGTTATGCTCTAAATAGGGTTCTGCTTCTATTCTGGTGGAATGTCCTATTCTTTGTCTTCTTTTCAAATTATACTATCTTATCTTGTATAAAACTAGAATGTTTTGCTAGCAAATCCTAATTGGGGGCAAGTGGAGTCATTATTGGGGATATCTGGTTGTTCTTCAGAGTCCATCCAAAAGCAAATTTCATTAAACTCTTGCTATATCAATTGCATTAACCCATTTGAACACTTCCTTAAAATTATTTGATCCCTCTTCTAGTGTCAACTGTCAAGTACATCAAGAGATAATAAGTTGACAATGACCTACTAAGATTTGGCCAAGTTATTGCAAACTTCAACTTGACATCAACTCTTTATGAGGCATTACCAAGCTCCTTGCCAAGACAAATATAGACGACAGAAGGCCTTCTGATTAAGTTCTGAAGGCCAATTCACTTACCTTATTAGTAACTTAGTTTAGTCTCATGCAACCAAGGGGCGGACCCAACCTAGGTTGACAACTGTAGAAACCATTTAATTGTTGTTGTTCTTGCTACCAAGGA
The DNA here is from genome assembly GCA_036927795.1 of Iris macrosiphon. Classification (NCBI taxonomy): domain Eukaryota; kingdom Viridiplantae; phylum Streptophyta; class Magnoliopsida; order Asparagales; family Iridaceae; genus Iris; species Iris macrosiphon. Next base: position 21,208 of record JAYESA010000480.1, read on the forward strand.
CTTTCTATGACTTGAGCAGAAGATTTAAGCGTAACCATCTACCTATTATTAAGTAATGCATGGAAATAAAGGTGTGTTATATGGTGAACGACTACGAAATATCAATATCAAGCTATGTTGTTACAGGCGCGCCTAGGCGGTCTGTTGAGGGGAGAGCGCCTCGACCAGGAAAAATATTCTCCGTGTTTGGAGATGGGCGCCTAGGCGGACACCTAGGGTCGACCAGGAGAAGGAAAGGCGGGCGTCTAGGCTATTGTTGCTGCTGCTGCTCAATTTTTTTTATTTTGATGTTGCTGCTGCTGCTGCTGCTGCTGGTACTGCTTCTGCTCTTGTTGCTGGTACTTTTTCTTCTTCCTCTTCTTCTTCTTCTTCTTCTTCTGTCGGTACTGTTGCTTCTTCTGCTCGTATTGCTGCTGCTGCTGTGACCTGGGCGGGCGCCTAGGCGCGCCTAGGTGAGGCGGCCACACTCTCGCCTCGCCTAGCGTCCAGAACAACTTTGTTATCAAGTCATTATCGGCATAAGTAGCTCCAATTCTGATGTCAGACTGCCTATCAGATTGCATTAGGAAGCAAGGGCACTACAAAAAATATAGGCCGTGTCGTGTCGGATGCGTATGAGACACTAGCACTGACACTCCAAAATATACTAGGACATACCACAATAGGTATAGTGTCCGTGTCGTCGTGTTCTTACCATATCTTGTCCTATTCCGTGACTACGCAACATAGAGATTGCTATAATTCAATGTGAGATTATGAATTCCTTTCAGTTTACATTGGCTAATTCATGAAGCCATGGATATAACTCAAGTAAATCATGCTAGTCTTTTCGTGTTCCAAAACCGTATTATGCCATTTTTTTTCAAGCATATAAAGTTAGTTAATAGTACTTGCTTGTAAATAACTCAACGCTGATATGGCAGTTATCATCTTTTGTGCAAATCGAGCATCCACATTACAAGAATGCCTGCAGACTTGGGTGGAGCTTTTGTGTGTATGTGGGAGGGTGGGTTTTTTTTGGGGGGTTGGGTTGGGGGGGGGGGGGGTTGGGGGGGGGTGAGACCTAACTACTACACATTATATTTGTAAGAAATTAAAAAAAAAAAACTGTCAGCGGTTTATTAAAAAAATGTTTTATAACACTTAAGGGTGTGGGCAGCTCAATGATTGAGGGTTTTATGTGTATGGTCAATGGTGTGTGAGGGCAGTGGGGTCGAAGCTCACTATAAGAAGTTAGATTGTTTTATTCTCAATTTTTCGTATCTGCTTCCGTGTCATTTTAGGTGAGGTTCAGAGCCTCCCACCCCACCCAAAGAAATATGGAAGCAAGCTAATCTCCATTACCTTGTTATGAAATTCTACAAAAACTTCCTATCAATGGTTTAGTATAGAAAATAAGTTTTATATGACTGAGGGTGGCAACTCGATGATTGAGGATTTAATGCGTATGGTGTATGATAATAGGTATTGGGTTCAAAACTCACTATACAGTTAAGTTGTTCTATTCTCAATTTTTTCATATCTAATTCCATTTTCGGAATGCTTGATGGGCTGGTGTTACAGAAATGGTCGTCTAGGCCCCAAAATGACTAAATGAGAGAACATTGCGGACCTGGATGGAACAGAGGACTAGTGTATGTCGTATGTCTGTCTAGCCCATTGCGTTTTGGCTCCAAATTGAGGCCAAGTGAGATGTAATGGGCTGACCAAACTCCCTTATTTTACTGGGTCACCATGTATAGCAAACTTTCTCAGGATTTGAACAAGTATCTTCATAAGCAAATAGATCATCTGGATATTTTTTCCGGTAACTTGTATTTTATGAAAGTAGGCTCAATCAAAGTGCAAAAACATGTGTATTAATAAAAGGGTACTTCATAAGCAAACCATCTTGACATTTTTTTCCAACTTATCTTTTATGAAAATGACCCGAGTGCAAAAGTATTTTGTATAGAAGCTCCTTATTCTTAATGTTTAGGCTGGATTGAGTTTATTATTATCTATCTTTCAGGATGTCCTTTAGTACTTCTCCCTCTTATAACCTTTTTGTTAACACAGTTTGTAGATTTTTATGGAACAATTCATGAAATCAGGAAGGCATGGGATCGCCACAGGAAACTGTTCCCACATATAATGAGATCGTATATTACATGGAATACAGACAATGTAAACCGCTCCTCGATGAGCATGAAAGTTAGCAAACAGAATTTCGGTCCTTCGCCTCATCAAACTTGTAAAGATAGTGGCCTTGACGGTTTGAGTGTTCATTTATTGGATAGTCAATCTCTGACAAATGCTAATGGTATGCTCTCAGAAGGGGTTCTAGTGGACAAATTGCAAGAGGATCTTACAGATGCTAAGGGAAGGGAGAAAATTGTACAAGTTGCCGAAGTTATGGAAGAGCAACCTGTACCAGATGTAAATGAAATACATAAGGCAGCTGACGAGCAGGCTCCTGAATGTCTTGATGCGGCTCAGATTTTAGAAGAAACACCAGAATACCCTAAAATTGACAGCCAAATAAAGCCGGCTCCTGAATGCCTTGATGTGGCTCAAATGCCTGAAGAAACATTGGAATATCCTAAACTTGACATCCTAAGAAGCTGCCCTGAGAGAGACGGTGGCGATGGTTCAATACCACCTGCACTAGGAAAAAATTCAATAAATTCTCCGGAAAATCAAACTCAGCTATCCAACCCAGATGGTTCTCATGAACCTAATATTCCTCAGGAAGCAGAATCTAGTGCAGGCCAAAACAAACATCAGGATGAGGCAAACAGCGAGGAGGTCTCAGTAACCCATGTTTCTGATCAAGGACACAGGAACCCTCCTGCCCCTTCTCAAGCAAACCTCCAGGAAACTAATAGCCCTTTGCATTCAATATGTGACTCAACCCCTCCCGAGTCTGGAACACAACCACAACCTCAAATGCAATCACAGACAAATCAGCAACATGCTTTACCTGTTGATGTTCCATGTTCTCAATCTCCCAGTACTTCAGGAAACTGGGCACAGATGTATTATGTTCAGTCTTCTCAACCTCAGCAGTGGCAAGATCATTCACAGATGCAGTACGCCCCTGCTGGAACTGCCAACCAACAGATGGCTGTAGCTCAAGGATATCCATATCAGTCTCAGGCTTGGGCTCAGCAGGCTAATCAGACTGTTGGTCAGTATCAGATGGGTGCTGGTCATGTTTACCCTACGGTTGCTGGTCAAGTTTACCCTATTGGTGATATACAGCAACAGGCTTATGCATTTTCACAATCTCAGCCAGCTGCACAACCTCAAACTCAACTCTATCAGCAAACTGTACAGAGTAATGAACAACAATATGGATATGTTCAGAATGGTCAAGGAATTCCCTCTCACATGTGGCAGTACTACCAGCAGCAGTGGTATTACCTCCAGCAGCAACAACAGCAGCAGCAGAGTCAACAAGTACAAAACAACCCACAGCTAGAACAGAAGACTGAGCAGTTGCAACCGATAAATTCTCAGCAACAGCAGAACCAAAAGATCCTGAGTCAACAGCAGCAGCAGCAACAACAAGAGAATCAGCAACAACCTAGCCAGCTGGAGCAGCAGCAACAAAACCTCTCACCATTGCCGAATCAGAGCCAATATCAGCAGCAGCAGCAGCAACTGGCCCAATTTCACCAGCAGACTGAACAAGTTCAGAATGCACAACATCCACACCTTCTATACATGCAACAGCAACAACAACAGCTTTACCTGCAGCAACAACAGAATTTATACCTGCACCAGCAGCATGTGCTCCAGCAGCAACAATTCCAACAGTTGCCACCAGAACAGCAGCAACTACTACTTCAGCAGCAGCAGCAACTACTGCTTCAACAGCAGCAGCAACAGATGCTCCAGCTGCAGCAGCAACAGCAACAGCAGCTACAGCAACTGCAACAGCAGCAACTTCAGCAGCAGCAGCAGCAGCAGATGCAGCAAACTAGTTTGACAGAACTGAAGGCTTCAAGTGACAGTGCAAATCTTCAGGTGCAACACTTTTTATATGAATTGCTTTCACTTTCCTAGTTTTTTTTTTTTTCGTCATCTTTGTTTAAGATTCCCATCTCTAAAATCTGTAAAGAAATATGACTTTTTTGCCTTAGTTGGGTTTAGAGATTCTGATTACATTTCTGCTTCAGGTCTCATATAAACTAATTAGCTTTGGTTATATGAAGGATAACTTTGTGAGTCTTCTGCTTCCACAGCTGGCTTCCATACACGACATTCTCTTCCTGTTATGACAATACTTGCATAGATAGCAGCAATATTCAACACTGAGAGAGCTTCCCCAGCTACCAAACTGTTGACCTGACCTCTTGCCCTTGCACAAGTTTTTTGTTCCTCGAAACATTGCCAACACACTCACTCATTTCTGTTATTTTGTCCCTTCTTAGAATCTTCATCCTCTGGCTACATTCTCAACTATCCCTTTCCAAATATAAGCTCTAGTCATACTGTTACTGTTATCACATGGTTGTCAACCAACTTTCTCTAACTACCCACCCACCCACCAACAAAAATCCCCTACCCAACACCTCTATTATCCGGATCCTCCACTTTAAGGAGAAGTACCAGTGTCGACCCGATAGGACATGGGTATGGAATCCGTATCCGATCATTCATGGTGACAATCGGATCCTTCATGGTGATAATCGGGGGACTGGTAGTGAAGTAGATAGTTTATTTTAATATGGTAGACCGATAGTAAAGTAGTAGGTGAGTTGAAGGGACGGTCCCTTAGGGACTTAGTCAACTAGTTCAGTATTGTTTACTAGTAGTTTATAATTACAAGTTGTCTTGTAGTTTATAATTACAAGTTGTCTTTCTTTGAAACTTGCAAATTTAATTCCAGGATGTGTTTTTTTATGAAATAATACAAATTTAATTATAAACTTAAATATATGAAATCATGCAAACTTAATTACAGCTATGTTTTTATGAAATCATACAAATTTAATTTGAGACCGTCTTTTTATGAAACTGTGTAAATTTAATTGTCTTTTTATGAAATCATGCAAATTTAATTACACGTTATCTTTTTATGAAACCATGTCCAAATATATTTATTTTAATAGTCATATTCCCGTATCCATACCCAAAATTTAGATACTTTTTAGCCGAGTCCATGTGTCCTTCAATTATGAGTTTGAAGGACCCGACACTTGGATATGTATCCGTACCCGACACCCGCGTCCGACACCCATACCCGAGTCCACGTAACATAGCCCAACACACACAACTACTAGTTTGTTGATTTTTCCTTCTGTCTATATGAGGGGTCAGTGCAGACAAGTATTGACACAAGAAGAACATTTTCCTCACCAACAACACAAGCACAAACCCATCATGAAGCTCTGTGGTTGGTGCCACTAACATACCTTACGCATTTTTTGGCCTCTACCACTCTGTATACTCCAATTCTGTCATCCTGGTCCTCTTTCAACTCACCTACAAATACATTTTTGGGAAAGCTTTAACTATTTTCTCTTATGTTCTGAAAGCAAATAACTATTTTCAAAATAATATATTTCTTGTACAGTACATTGAACTTATTACCATTCTTTCAACAAAATTTCCAGAGCATTTTTTACATTTGGAATATTTCCAATTATAAGTTTGTTTACTTTTGCATATGAACTTGACATAAATATGTTCCTATTACTTTGACATAATAGATGTTGTTAACAGTGTTTTAAAATCAGAAGATAAATGTAAATGGCTATATATGAGCTGGTCCATTGACACTGATTCTTACTCCAATTATAAACCATCTATTTTAAATTGATCTGATGGGGAATATTTATCTAATTAAATATGGATTGCTTTAAATGTCATGTTCTAAATTGGCAATTCCTATAACTAGTTGGTCGATATGTCCCGCACGAGGAAATACTTTTTTTTTCTTACACGTGAGGAATCACTTTGAAAAAGGACGGAACTTCCTGATAAAGAAAAGGAAATACATTGTTATATTGTACACATGGTTTCAAAAGTACCCTCCACAAGCTATTTGACCTCTACCCGCTCTGACCATGAAACTGTGTCATTAAAGTACATAGGAGGGACCATAAGAAAAGGAATTAAAGCATGTGAGAAATGTGTTATGCTGTCTATTATTATGTATAAAGAAAATGTATAAACTAATACAAGATGGAGGTGGTATCCAAGTTTGTTGTTCTCTTAGAGTTTGTTTTGTAACTTTTTTCTTTGGCAACGGGCTTTTCTTTTATGTTACAATAAACTCGATTATATAATAGTCATGTGCTCAATTTTGTTGCATGTAAAAAATATCATGGATGCTTATTACCTGAGACTAGGGCTGCAATTGAGTCGAGTCGAGCTTTGCATGTTGAAACTCGGCTCGTTTATGGCATGAAATTTTAAGAGTTGAGCTCTAGCTCAAACTTGAATATGTCGAGCCGAGCTTGAGTTTACACTTCGAGATTGTGTTCAAACTTAAATCTTGACTAGGGTTGCAAGCAACTCAGCTCGATTCAAGAAAAAGCCCATTAGACTATGGTTTGTTCTTTGCTCATCCTCTGCTCACCATGGAAGTCCAATCCACTGTTGTGTTCAAGCTTGCTTGTTAAAGAATGAGTCGAGCTCATACGGTATTAAACCTTCAAGCAGCAAACGTATTAAACCTTGCAATGCACCTGAGAGGTTTAAATGTGTTGTATTAACCATAAATAACTATCGAGAACTTCAAGAACTACTACAAAAACTTCTATTAACACTTTGGTTCAGTGGACGTAGAGAACAAAATCCGTCGGTTATATTGGTTGTGTTAAACCATCATCTTCATCCCTCTTTTTATTGTTTTGAGTATAGACTATAGTGTAGAAAAAGTGTGAAGTACTGCATCAATATTCTTAAGTGCATATTTTATCATTAATTACTACTGCATCAAAATCCGTCGGTTATATTGGTTGTGTTAAACCATCATCTTCATCCCTCTTTTTATTGTTTTGAGTATAGACTATAGTGTAGAAAAAGTGTGAACTACTGCATCAATATTCTTAAGTGCATATTTTATCATTAATTACTATTAGTATTTGAATGACAATTAAAAATCTAACTTATTGGACCTTTCTATATTTAGTCCTATGTAGGCCACTTAGGCTCCTGCTTTCTAGATCGTCATTTTGCGATACCAATTGATCTCAATATAAGAATTAAGCAAGGAATGAGATTGGGTGAGGGTTAGCTGTTATTTGATTGGCACCTATTTTGGTGCTACCTAGTGTTTTAGATGTCAGCTGCCATGTCTGACATATTGGTTTCGGCTTCCAAACTACACAAATTAGACAACAAAACCACTTATGTCGTTTTGGTTAAAATCGATGGACATGTCAGCCTGAATCCGATATATCTCGTTCAACACGAGAAAGTGATATGTCACTTGACTTATTACACAAATTGATTTTATGTGTCAACGGGTGAGTTTTTAAAAACCCTAGTCATTAACCCAGTAACTTAAATAACGTGAATATGCCGTTCAACAAGAGAAAATGAAATGTCATGCGACTTTCTACACATGGTTCTATATTAACGTTTGGGTTTTTAGAAACCCTAGCTGTTAACCCAGTTACTAAAAAAACCCAACTTTTTTTTTCTCTTCTCCTCTCTTCTCCACATTGAAGCCCTGACTCTCTCTCTCTCTCTTCTCCACATTGAAGCCCTGACTCTCTCTCTCTCTTTCTCTCTCTCAATTTTTGTCCCAAAAGATTCTAACTTTTATCATTTTTGCGGATTTACCTAAAATCACAACTTGAGTTCCTTCATAGAGCAAGAGCTCCTTCCTCCATCCGACATGACTCTAGTTACTAATACATGACATATTTCTGCGGATATAATTTGCACATTTACTATATATAATATTATATAATATACTACATATTTATTGATATCCAACTTTTAAAAAATGTCCTCAACATGTCTCGGACATCTGACATGAACCCGACATCCGACAACTACAACATTGGTTCTATGCAATCTCAATTAATGCCCAAGAATATCATGCTAATCTTAATGCAAGTTGTGGTCCTTTTTTAACTGGCATTTATGGTAAGGACGAAATCTTAGGGTTTTTTTTTTATCGGCATTGTCTTATACATAGAAAGTTATGTTCATAATTTACTTCCAGACTAACATGATTTCTATGAAATGATGTTAATGTTCTATATTTCTGCCTGTGCTGTGCTTGATGTTCTATATTTTCAGTGCTGGTCGCAAACCCGGATAAATGAGGAGGGTTGCATTAGTAACCGACCGCCAACGTAACACATTGTCGGATCTCTATGAACTGTTATTATATTAACATGATTTTTGGTGACATTAATCTAGCCTACCATGAGGGAGTGCTACCCAGGTAGCACCTAACCGACTCCGAACAGATAGCTGCCACTATAGTTCAGTTAAAAGAATTATACATATTCTAAATGTCCCTTTTTCTCGGGATGTTAAGCAGTTAATGATTGCCACAAATGATGACTTCAAAGCTGTGTTCTATTCATTCTAGATCCTATGAACAAGGACATGTTCTCGCTAGTTAAGAAATACATAGTAATTTGTTATATTGCTCCCTGACTTCAACACACCTCTAACCATACTTCTGTTAAACATAGTGCTAGTAGAAAGCAGTTAGGACTGAATTATGGATGATGGGTGCAAGTCCATCATCTTCAACTGAACACCCTGGTTTATTGATACATCGATCTAACCAAAACTGCTAGTGTAAGTGTATGTGCAGGGTTACCATGAATCACTTGACCCCCTAGTGATTCACGTTCCACGAGTTTCGTCCCAAATCATGGAAGATTTTCATTCCAGCACGATAATTGTACTGTTCCGAAATTCAGAACCCTAGTCAATTGAATTTACTCCTAGCTGCACACTTTTGATTGTTTTGATTATAAAAGGGACATGATTCAACACCATTAATGGAGCAAAATTACATGTTGGACCTAATTTGTGGCAATCAGGAGGCCTACCCGCACTGTAAATCAAGGAAATTTGCTCCTAGTTGCACTTCATTCCACCTAGAAGCCTACCCTCACCGTTACCTTTCCATTCGACTGGGATACCATGTTTTATTTCCTTCTTCGTTCCATAAGGTTCCGTGTTCTAGGTAACCTTGCTTATATGTCATGAAGCCATAACCTTAGTTCCTTTGCTCTGTCAATTTTGTCAAAGACAATAGTTTGAATGCAACTTTTTACTGACCAATTATGCAAATTCACCGCCTTCTACTGTTTTGTTTGGATTGTGGTAAATACATAATTTAGTCTTACTGCTAACATGGCATGTTTGGCTCCAAGTGAGCTTGTTCTCTCCGTTTTTAGTCTATTGTTTGGCTGGCATCTGGAGTCATTCTGACCTGTCGTTTGATTACTTTGTGAGCAGCAAACACTTCCTGTAAAGAAAAAACCAGGCAATCAAAAGGAGTACAGTGAGAAGGCTGTTTCGTCCCAGGTAACGTGTTTCTGTTCCATCGATTCGCTCATGATCTAGTCTATTATACTTTCCGTTATGGCTACATAATTTTCACCTGGTAACAAAGTAGATGCATTACCTGTTTCTTAATAGTCATTGGCTTCTTTCTAAAAATTGTGATAGTTTAAGAAAATTGCAACTCTCCATGGCTGTATCTCTTAGGTTTAGAGGTAGTTAATTACCAGAGTATGCAGTAGCTTCAACTTATTCGTTGTGCTTGTGTTCTCTATGATATTGCTCTCATGATCAGGATTGATCTATGTCAAACAGTAAAAGAATAGGCAATACCAATTTGAGTGCTTAGCAAGCTTTAAAAAGCAGGCTGACCATATGTACCTGATAAAATCTGTTTCTAGGACCATTGGGAAGGTATTGGGCTAATAATCTAAATTTCAGACTGTCCATTATGATCCAAAATTGGCTGTAGTGGCAAAAACATGACCCGACTGACCAACAATTTTATGAAGTTGTCAGAAACTTCCTGGAATTATTTAAATTTTGATGATACTAGTTAAAATTCCCCAAAAATTATTAATTGTGACAAAAACTAACCGAAATGTGTACTTAAGATTTACTTCCATTTTCATCGTCTTAGGAAATTTCGGAGAATATGTGGTAGGTTACCTAGTAATATGCTCACATCATGTTATAATTCCACAGAAATTATGAAAATATGACTATTCATCGATAGATTCGATACCAACATGAAGTAACCCAGATAGCATATTCAATTATCTTCTAACATGACTTTTCATTTCTTATATATATTTCAATTACCGAACTCAACTGGCTCTTGTGGTTAGTAAGAAGAGGTATAACCTCCCTGGCTGGACGGAGGTCTCGGGATCAAACCGCGGGAGAGGTATTGGGGTAGTGGGCCCAAATGGCATGTCCTGTGCGTATCGCCGGTCATCTCAAAATAAAAAATAATATATATATATATATATATATATATATATATATATATATATCAATTAAATGTTAATATTTAAAAAGAATTGAATGGCTGAAACGTGATATTCTGATCCGAATCAGCCAAAACAAGCAAACACAGCCGATGCCAATAATCATAGTGTCTAGCACCAGAAATGATACTCTGCTTTTTAAACCTTTGTGCTTTAGCCCATCTGCTATTTCTTGCTTCTTCTACACCCTAAATGGTATTAGTTATGCAGGGTGAAGGAGCTAAAATCCAGAAAGCTGAACAATCTAGGTCTCCTTTCTCCACTCCTTCACGAGCTACCCCTAACCGGTGATCGTACGTCAACATGTATGTTAAATCCGATAAATCAGATATATTTATTTCTTGCAGTTTGTACTCAAATGCTGTCAGCTATGCAGGTTAAGGAGCTAAAAGTCTAGAATACTGCAGATATGGTTCTTCTTTCTCCTCTCCACAAGCTATAATTGTATGTGACTTGTAGGGTAATTTACTGGTAAGAAACTCGTTCTTTATATAAGGTATTGCTTATACAAAACTTGCTATTTTTTGGTTGTTTCAGTAATTCCAGCTTGTCATAATTTTAAACATTCTTGCCTTTTTGGAGACATACTGTACCTATACAGCATACATATTTTCTGATTTAAGTAAGAAGTTTCACTACCAAAAGCTTCTTTAGGTCACATGTTAGTGTGGTACCCCAGAACTCAATAGGCAAAAGTGCACAAGTCCCAAAACTCTAGAAGTTGACATTAAGTGCTATAAAAGATTTAACAATTGGAAGTTCTTAATTCTTAGGGCGCATGTCTCTTATTAGTTATTTCATTTTTGGATCTTAGTTTGGACTGATTTTGTTCCCAATTGGAAGTTCTTAATTCTTGTTACTATTTCATTGTAACATTTATTACTAACTACTAAGTTTTGGGAGTTTGCCTGTGAGTTTTCGGTTGCCAAAGCTTCCTTCAGTTTAATAATTTTAACTCGACAGACCTGGTATAGTAGCAGCATATGTGAACATTGAATATGCAATTATGCATACATTCCCCTATTGTGACAATTGTAATAGTGACGACTTCTAATATATACATCTATTGTATCTTGCCGCTTTCAACTAGTTTCATTGCTTTTATGCCCTTATTTTGAAGCGAATAACAATATTGGCTGTAACTTCGCTGAGATATGTTCATTCTTCATTTATTGCACAGACTGGTTCATTCTCCATCAAAGCTGTCACATTAAACAATGAAGTTGTAGAGCCTGGCACGACGAAGGAAGCAAATTGAGTTGTTTGTTGGGTACTGTTCGCAAATGAACATAAGTTGGTTGACAGCTAGAGAAGCTAGAAACATCAGTTTATCCTTCTCAAGCAGGTACGCAGATCTCGTGATACCACCATGCTGCAGTGATCTCCACTTAAAGAATCCCATTTGGATCATTTGCGGGCCAAATTCATGCCCAAGGGGTTGAAATTGGGAGATTCTCCAGCAGTCACATATCCTGGTGTAGGATGAATACATAAATATATTGTTAGAAAGAATACCAACGATGTAGTTTATGTCTAATGTATTATATTGAGGTGATGTACCAAACTTGAGATTAATTTGTAAAATGTTGAAAGCTAATCGAAATGAACTAAATAAGCTAATGTTATATTGGACTGTTTGATGAATTGTAAGGTTTTGTATTTTACTGGGAATTATTTTGTTCTAAATAAAACTTCTGTTGATTCTTTTGTCGTAAGCAGCAATAAGATTGTGATTCTGGTTGTGCCTTGATTTATTTAATTATAGTTCAGCTATCTTTAAGATTGATATTTCTGTATAGTGGTATGAAATTCCAAGACCACTGTTCGATTTTCATGTATGATTCATAATATGGGAAAATACTCTGTGATTTGCCCTTCTTAGGTGCTTCTGCGTAATTTTTTTGAACAGCAGTTCAAAAAGCTATTTGGGAACAACTTATCAAAATAATAATAATTATTATTAATATTGCAATGCTAGTTCAAATTTAGGGAAGCCTTTTGGGGGCTGTTTGGCTTTTATTTAGGAAGTGGGGGTGATTTCTTCATTTCCTAGGATTTGGAAGGGGGAAATGCTAATCATCCGTTTGGTTAGAGGTGGGCGTGGGGGGCTGGAGCAGGAAAGTGCAAGCATTGATTGCTTTGTGTCCGCTCCAATTTCAGCCTGTCCACATCCATTATCTTCCTTTGTATGTGAGCACATGTATTCATGAATTGCATTATTTTAGTTCTCATTTGCTCTTAACTAATGCATTAGTAATTAATAGTGAGAAATCATGTTTAGTTAATATTTTTTTTACTGTTAACTACGATGTTTATTTAACATAAATAATTGGTCAAATATATAATATAATAATTAATTATCAAATTGATATTTACTTAATTAGTTTATAATGGTATAATTATGTAATTAAGGTAATTGATTAGTGAATAATGGTATAATTAATGTTATAGTGATTAATTAGTCATTTAATGTAATCATAAATATACTAATTATAAAAATATTTACTAATAACTTGTTAATATTAATAATTATCTTAATTTATTAAACTGATTGTTTAATTTATTAAATTATTGTGTGAATTACCGAACTCGAGTGACTCTTGTGGTTACCGAGGAGATGTATAAGACCCGGATGGGTGACAGAAGGTCAATGGATCGAGCCACGGGGACGTATTATTCCTTCCATTTATAAATGGTGGAAGTTGGGAGGTAGTGGGCCCAAAGGCATGCAATGCAGTTTGCACAAAAGCCCCTAGCGTTACGTCGGGTCCCGTGCGTTATGCCGGAAAGTCAAAAAAAAAAATATTGTATGAATTAATTATAATTAACTATTATTTTAATATACTCTTTCATTTATCACTTTCTATCTCAACTAAACACATTTGTTTAATATTTCACTTTCCATTTTTTCAACCAAACACATTTGTTTCGTTCCAGGGGAACAAGAAAGTGGATGAATTTATATATAAATTATATCATTGAAAGTGAAAATTTAATTTTTTTTTCACTTACGGTTTACCAATTAGGCCTTTAGAATAGATGGGAGGAATGTCAAAGTTGCTTCTCTGCTTCTACTTTTTTCTTTTATTATTTTATTATTCATTTTGGTTTCATTCTAGGGAGATCTACCGTGAAAGTCATTTACTTATTAAGAAGATTAATAAAATTTATTTACTTACTAAAAAGATTAATAAAAAGATTCAGAAAGTTTTTATTGATTTAGTAAAAATTTATGATATAGTTTCTAGCGAGATAATGTAACATATTTTGAAGAAACAAGTTCACAATAGTTATATTGAGGCTACTAAGGATATGTATGATAGAGTTACGTGATTGTGCTAAGGATATGTATGATAGAGTTACGGTGATTGTGCGAGTTATTGGAGGGAGATAGCGACCCGTTACAATTGGTTTATATCAAGAGTCGATGTTGAGTCCTTACCTTTTTGCGATAATTGTGGATAAAATTATTAGACATATCCAAGAGAAGGTTCCATGATGTCACCCTCACATTTTCATCCAAGGGTAGTTTGGTAATTATCATGGGTATTAATTATATTTAGGATTATTATAATTAATATTTTTGCATGGCTTGATTATTTATTTATTGTATTAATAATTGTTGCTAGTGTAGACTTATTTTGGACTTGTGTAGTGGACCTAACCATTTAATTAGAGAGCATGAAACAAACTTTTGGACTAGTCTAAGTTGAGCCCATGAATTAGCCCCGTGGATTAAGAGACTTGATTAATTAATGAAACCATTAGACTAGAACCTTTCCTCCCTAATTATTTCTTCATGAGAGGCCCCAAGGCGTATTTGTGACTTTGTACATTGCTTGGAGAGGGGTTTATGACCAGCCATAATTAGGAGGAGAGAGAGAGAGCTCTCATTTCATTTCTTCCCAAAATTTCTAGATCTACATTTTCCTCTTCCAATTTCCCTCCATTCCCTCATCAATTCTCCACCAAATCTTCACCAAATTCTTTATAAATTCATCATTGAAGCCTCTACATCAAGGATCTACAAGCAAGGAGCAAGGAGCAAGGAGCAAGGAGCAAGGAGGAGGAGGAGGAGGCCAAGATCTACAAGGAGAGGAGCTACTTGTCATTTGGGACCTTTTCATTGGGAATCCATCTCCCAATAGGTACAATTCAGTTTCTTCCCTTCTATTAGACTATAGATCTGAGATATTACCATGAGAAACCAACCCACATGCATAGGCTACCCATAGGATTTGGTTTGGAGTCATTTGGAGACCTACGGTGGAAGTTATGACCAAATTGGTACCAATTTTGGGAGAATTCCGAGATTGACACATGTAGTGCTTGTCATTAGATCTAATAGATCAAATTGACACTTGATTGTTTGTTTGTAGCTTGTGTCGTGTCCACAATTGGATACGTGTAGGCCGTATCTCGTCAATTTGACGAAACAGTTGATTTTGGGGGGTTTTCTCCGACACGGGGCCTTGCGCATATCGCATTGTGACACGGACACGTAGATACTCTAATTTCTATACGTATTGTTCATAAATTATGTATTGGACTTGTACGTGTCCTCCGGGATGTGTGTGGTTGTGTGTTTGGGCCGTATCGCAAACGTATCATAGAGGAAGTGTGATACGGGTGCGATGTGCTCCATGTGTTTGTGTTTTGGCTCATTTTACTATACGTTTATATGTATTTATATATGTATATCCTATCTATACATTATTAAGGGTATGTCATAGTGTATTTGGGTTATGTATATATGTGTGTCTAAGTGTGTATTATATATATCTATGTGTATATGCCTATATATATATGCGTGTGTGTGTTAGTGTATATAATATATATATCTATTTGTATATAAGTCTATATGTATATCTATGTGTTGATTGATATGTATGAGGGGTAGTATATGCATCTATGAATATAGATTGTTAGTTATCTATATGAGTTTTGGTATGGAGATATAGTTAGTTTGGTACTTGAGTGAGTAAGGAGGTGAACTCGACACAACAAGAACTGTGTGCAGAGGATCACAACACTGTGTGCAGAGGATCAACTGAAGGACTCGACACAGTACCAGTGACTGCAGCAAAGGAAATGAAGAGGAAAGCAGCTGCAGATGTATGAAGAGATGATGCAGCAGCAGGTTCATGAGTAGAGCAGCACCTGCATCAAGAACTCACAATGAAGGCAACCACAGCAACAGAGTCACTGTGTGCAGATTGCACACAGTCTTGGAGTTCAGCAGGCACATAAATAGTGTTTACTGTGTGCAGTTGCACATCTAAGTGAATAGAACAGCAGCTGCAACCGAGTGTTTATTGTGTGCAGTTGTAGTCTCACTAGGTGTAGTACACACAGTCTTGAAGAACAACAGTATGTGCAGATTTCACACAGTTTGAGGAGTAGCAGCCAACAGCCTTGGGCTCCTCACCGTGCAAATTGTACACTATTTTAGGGTAAACAACAACCGAGCACAGTATCAGTAACTGATACAGGCCACTGTACAGATACTCACCTGAAGACTCACCTGAAGACTCACCTACCTGATGGCGAGTCCAACGAGATGGACACCTTAATGCCTTGTGCACAAAAGTGCCCAACAATTGGAAAATTACACGAAGTGAGATTTATGGTTTATTTAATTAAAAAAAGATGTAATTGGTGTTCTAAAATTAATTAGAAGTATAAAAACTGAATTTAAGTGGGACATAAGCATCATGAATGAAGTAGACTCAAAATAGAATATTATCTAATTTGGCTTGCTCAAAATAGTCGAGGTCGTGTCTCTAATTCGATTGGAACACACAAGGGTACAAAGTTAGATTTATAGGGAATTAATTGTAGTCGGTTGCGACGAATGTTGTGCGACTAAAATAAAGCACAACAAGACATGGTTATGAGTCATACCGAGATCAATGTAACAATTTGGCACGTCTAGGACAAGGATGTGAATTCAGTTGGAAGACAATGGCTAGTGTAGTGTTCTAATTATCGAAGCAGCGATAAAGTACAACAATCAAATAAAATCACAGCAATTTAATATAATTAATTATCATGCAATCATTTACATATCAATTACGAAAAGATGAAAATACCCCTAATATGAAATGTGGGGGTGACACAGGCTGAGGCGCAGCACCGACAGACCGAGGTAATGAGACAAGGCATCGAGAGTTCTCACCAGGTGGCCATCACCGCCGTAGATAGGACCGCACCACTACAGCCACGAGAGGTACAGCCCAGGCCCGGCACTATACAGGACTTCAAGAAGTTGGATCCCCGACCTTTCAAGGGGACAGAGGGCATCATGTATGCGGATGACTGGTTGGAGAGCATTGAGCGCATCATGCGTTTATCTCGCCTTGCGGAGGACCTGATGGTGGAGGCAGCGGGATTGCAGATGATGGACATCGCCAACACTTGGTTCCGGAATGAGCCACGGATCGCTGATCCAGGATTGACATGGGCAGAGTTCAGGGACTTGTTCAGAAGGAAGTTCTTCCCGCCTACTGAGAGACTTGATCTGGAGCGACAGTTTCAGAACCTTTACCAGGGGAACATGTCGGTGGAGGAGTATGCCGCCGAGTTCGGTAGGTTGAGCAGGTATGCTGATTATATGGTGAGAGACCCTGATAACCGGGCTAGAAGATTCAGAGAGGGTCTGAACTGGGAAGTGAAGGCTCACATTTCTTCGAGCCACGAGACCTATCCAGATATTTTGAGGGAGGCTCGCAAGGTCGAGAGAGACCTGAGTTGGAGGCCCAAGAGGGACCGAGATGTTTTTGGTGGCTGCAGCAGCACAAGTCCAGCCAAGAAACCCTATTTCCAGCAGCAGAGGCAGCAGTTCAATGCGCCTAACCGAGCACATGTACAACAGACGTACCAGATGCAGAGGCCATCCCAGCCCGCTCGTGCTTGTCCCTTCTGTAAGAAGGCAGGGCACGGATGGGATGTTTGCAGGAAGAAGCTCGGGCAGTGTTTGTTTTGTGGATCATCAGATCACCAGCTGAGGGATTGTCCCAAGACCTTAGCTCGTACAATTCAAGATGTAGCCCCTATCCAGAGGATACCCGCGAGACACCCGACGGGACAGCAGAGAGGACCTCCTTTACAACCCCAGCAGCAAAAGTTCGTGCAGCACCAGCAACAGCAAAGAGGTGCACATCAGGGGCGAGCTTTTGCCCTGACCATGAAAGAGACAGAGCCAATCAGAGACGTTATATCAGGTCCAGTCTTACTTGATTCTTTTCCAGCTCATGCCTTATTTGATTCTGGTGCTTCTCATAGCTTTGTATCTGTATCTTTTGCTCTGAGACATCGTCTTGAGTCTGAACCGTTGGCGAGGACTTGCAAGATCACGACCGAGGGTGGTATCATCCTGGTCAGTGATGTTTGCAAGAACCAGATGGTTTATGTGGGAGGCCGTGAGTTGAGCGTATGTTTACTTATAATGCCACTTCCGTAGTTACGATATAGTACTCTGGATGGATTGGTTGAGTAGACATCACGCTAGTATCGATTGTCGTAGAGGCAGAGTTTTATTTCAGACGCCAGGAGAGCCATAGTTCGAGTTTGTCCGAGGAGCAGAGCAGAGTGAGGGAAATTTCTGTGGAGCTTTGGTAGAAGAGCGGGAGCCGCCACATCCGTTGATTGCAGAGTTCTTGGATGTCTTTCCAGAGGATTTTTCGGGATTGCCGCCAGACAGAGATGTGGAGTTCTCTATAGATTTAGTGCCAGGCGCAGAGCCGATCTCTCAGCACGTCTATAGTGTAAACAACAGTGAACTGACGGAATTGAAGAAGCAGGTGGATGAGTTGCAAGACAAAGGCTTTATTCGTTCTAGTTCATTACCATGGGGTGCTCCGGTACTGTTTGTACCCAAGAAGGATGGGTCGGTACGTATGTGTATCGACTATAATGCACTTAATAACCTCACTATCAAGAACAAATAACCGTTGCCGCAGATTGATGACTTGTTTGACCAGCTGAGTGGAGCGAAGGTATTCTCGAAGATAGACTTGAGGTCAGGGTACCACCAGGTGAAGGTGAAGAGGGAAGACATCCCGAAGACGGCTTTCAGGACTCGTTATGGGCAGTTCGAGTTCTTGGTGATGCTGTTTGGGTTGACCAATGCCCCGGCAGTGTTCATGAACCTGATGAACAAGGTATTTCATCAGTACCTGGACCAGTTTGTTGTAGTCTTCATATATGATATTCTGATATACTCGAAGACCCCAGAGGAGCATGAGCAGCACTTAAGGATTGTCCTAGAGACCCCCAGGAAGGAGAAGTTGTATGGCAAGTTGTCAAAATACGAATTCTTCATTGATAAGGTTGAATTTCTTGGGCGTGTCATTACAGGAGATGGAACTCGGTGGACCCGAAGAAGATCCCAGCAGTTGAATCGTGGTCTACCCCGAGCTCAGTAGAAGAGATCAGGAGCTTCCTTGGATTAGCAGGCTACTACCGGAGGTTTGTTCAGGACTTTTCCAGACTAGCAGAGCCGATGACTAGGCTGACCAGGAAGGACGTGAAATTCGTCTGGACTGAGGATTACCAGTCAGCATTTGAGGAGCTGAAGAGGAGATTGACTACAGCTCCCATCTTGACACTACCATCAGGAGCGGGAGGATTTTCCATTTACAGTGATGCATCAGGGAAGGGTTTGGGTTGTGTACTACAGCAGCACGGGAAGGTAATTGCCTATGCTTCCAGGCAATTATGCCCGCATGAGAAGAACTATCCTACCCATGATTTGGAGCTTGCAGCGGTTATCTTTGCTCTCAAATTGTGGAAACACTATCTATATGGAGAGAGAGTAGAGATCTTCACAGACCATAAGAGCTTAAAGTATGTGTTTACACAAAAGGAGCTCAACATGAGGCAACAACGATGGTTGGAGCTGATGAAGGACTTCGACATATCTTTGCAGTACCATCCAAGGAAGGCCAACGTAGTCGCAGATGCTTTGAGCAGGTATCCCGTGGCTATGTGCTTGACTAGAGGCATGCATCTATTGGCAGACCTCGATAGTTTGGGCATTGAGGTATTAATTCCGGGAGTCGTAGCGCAGATGTGGGGACTTCGGGTTCAATCGGAGCTGATGGACCGAGTCAGAGCCGGACAGTATGAGGATGAGTCTCTGAGGAGCATCAGAGCACAGGTTCAGGTCGGGCTGGCAGAGGACTTTATCATCGCAGATGACGGATCATTTCGATACGGTACTAGGTCGTGCGTACCGAAGGGAGCATTGCGCGTGGAGATTATGTAGGAGGCGCATCGTTCCCAATACTCTATGCATCCCGGTGCCAACAAGATGTATAGAGACATGAGGGAGCATGTATGGTGGTATGACATGAAGCGAGAGGTACCTAGCTTTGTGTCCATATGCTTAGTTTGCCAGCAGGTCAAGGCGGAGAGACAGAGACCAGGAGGATTGCTTCAGCCTTTGCCCATTCCGGAGTGAAAATGGGAGCATGTTACTATGGATTTTGTATCGGGGCTTCCGCGCTCTCCAGGAGGCAAGGATGCGATTTGGGTCATCGTGGACAGGTTGACCAAATCAACCCACTCTCTGCCATTTAAAGTGGGTACATCTACAGAGAGACTTGCGGAGATGTATGTACGCCAGATTGTCAGATTGTACGATGTTCCAGTGAGCATTGCCTCGGATCGGGATAGCCGCTTCACGTCCCATTTCTGGAGGAGTTTGCTAGCTAGCTTGGGCACTCAGCTCAAGTTCAGTACCGCTTATCACCCTCAGACGGACGGACAGTCGGAGAGGACTATTCAGACTTTCGAGGACATGCTACGCACCTGTGTTTTGGATCTTGGAGGTTCTTGGGAGGATCACCTTCACTTGGTAGAGTTTTCATACAACAACAACTTGCAAGCTAGCATTAAGATATCACCATTCGAGGCGTTGTATGGACGGAGATGCCGTACTCCGTTGTCCTGGGATGATGTTGGTGACAGGGCTTTATTGGAACCAGAGATGGTAGTGGATGCAGCAGAGAAGGTAAAACTTATCAGGGACAAACTTCGAGTGGCGCAGGACAGGCAGCGGCATTGGGCTGATAGCCACCGGAGACCTTTGGAGTTTGAGGTATAGCTTTAGTTTTGTCTTGTTTGTGTTTGATTGTTGCTTGTTAGAGTTCTAAGGTTGTGTTTCGTGTTAGGTTGGCGGTCTGGTTTTCTTGAGGATTTCTCCGACATGTGGCACGATTCGTTTCGGTGGAGGTGGTAAGCTTAGTCCGCGATTTATCGGTCCTTTCAGCATCCTTGAGAGGGTCGGTGCATTCGCTTACAGACTAGACTTACCACCTGCACTGGAGGGAGTGCACAACGTGTTTCACGTGTCGCAGTTGAGACGGTACCTTTCAGCATCCTTGAGAGGGTCGGTTCATTCGGAGATAGAGGTGGGCCCTACTCTCAGCTATCCAGAGCAGCCAGTGGAGATTCTGGATCGGAGAGAGAAGGTGCTGAGGAACCATACATTCCTTTGGTGCACGTCGCATGGAGGCATCACTCGCCAGGAAAGAGTACCTGGGAGCGAGAGGCCGAGATGCGCGAGCGATATCCGTATTTGTTCGAGCCGTGAGGTATAATTCTTTCTTGCATTATATTATTTGTTTTGGTGGATAGTTTCTTCCTTAATTTCGAGGACAATTTTTTTCTAAGGTGGGTAGGTTTGTCACCCTCACATTTTCATCCAAGGGTAGTTTGGTAATTATCATGGGTATTAATTATTTTAGGATTATTATAATATATTTGTGCATGGCTTGATTATTTATTTATTGTATTAATAATTGTTGCTAGTGTAGACTTATTTTGGACTTGTGTAGTGGACCTAACCATTTAATTAGAGAGCATAAAATAAACTTTTGGACTAGTCTAAGTTGAGCCCATGAATTAGGCCCATGGATTAAGAGACTTGATTAATTAGTGAAACCATTAGACTAGAACCTTTCCTCCCTAATTATTTCTTCATGAGAGGCCCCAAGAGATATTTGTGACTTTGTACATTGCTTGAAGAGTGGTTTATGACCAGCCATAATTAGGGGGAGAGAGAGAGAGAGAGAGAGAGAGAGAGAGAGAGAGAGCTCTCATTTTATTTTTTCCCCAAATTTCTAGATCTACATTTCCCTCTCCCAATTTTCCTCCATTCCCTCATCAATTCTCCACCAAATCTTCACCAAATTTTTTCTAAATTCATCATTGAAGTCTCTACATCAAGGATCTACAAGCAAAGAGCAAGGAGCAAGGAGCAAGGAGGCCAAGATCTACAAGGAGATGAGCTACTTATCATTTAGGACCTTTTTATTGGGAATCCATCTCCCAATAGATACAATTCAGTTTCCCCTATTCTATTAGACTATAGATCTAAGATTTTTACCATGAGAAACAAACCCACATGCATATGCTACCCATATGATTTGGTTTGGAGTCATTTGGAGACCTACGGTGGAAGTTATGACCAAATTGGTGCCAATTTTGGGGGAATTCCGAGATTGACACATGTAGTGCTTGTCATTAGATCTAATAGATCAAATTAAAACTTGATTGTTTGTTTGTAGCTTGTGTCATGTCCACAATTGGATACATGTAGGCCGTATCTCGTCAATTTGACGAAACGGCTGATTTTGGAGGTTTTTCCCCGACACGGGGCCTTGCGCATATCGCATTGTGACACGGACACGTAGACACTCTAATTTCTATACGTATTATTCATAAATTATGTATTGGACTTGTACGTGTCCTCCGGGATGCATGTGGTTGTGTGTTGGGGCTGTATCGCAAACGTATCATAGAGGAAGTGTGATACGGGTGCGATGCGCTCCATGTGTTTGTGTTTTGGCTCATTTTACTATACGTATATATTTATTTATATATGTATATCCTATCTATACATTATTAAGGGTATGTCATAGTGTATTTGGGTTATGTATATATGTGTGTCTAAGTGTGTATTATATATATCTATGTGTATATGCCTATATATATATGCGTGTGTGTGTTAGTGTATATAATATATATATCTATTTGTATATAAGTCTATATGTATATCTATGTGTTGATTGATATGTATGAGGGGTAGTATATGCATCTATGTATATAGATTGTTAGTTATCTATATGAGTTTTGGTATGGAGGTATAGTTAGTTTGGTACTTGAGTGAGTAAGGAGGTGAACTCGACACAGCAAGAACTGTGTGCAGAGGATCACAACACTGTGTGCAGAGGATCAACTGAAGGACTCGACACAGTACCAGTGACTGCAGCAAAGGAAATAAAGAGGAAAGCAGCTGCAGATGTATGAAGAGATGCTGCAGCAGCAGGTTCATAAGTAGAGCAGCACCTGCAAAAAGAACTCACAATGAAGGCAACCACAGCAACAGAGTCACTGTGTGCAGATTGCACACAGTCTTGGAGTTCAGCAGGCACAGAAATAGTGTTTACTGTGTGCAGTTGCACATATAAGTGAATAGAACAGCAGCTGCAACCTAGTGTTTACTGTGTGCAGTTGTAGTCTCACTAGGTGTAGTACACACAGTCTTGAAGAACAGCAGTATGTGCAGATTTCACACAGTTTGAGGAGTAGAAGCCAATAGCCTTGGGCTCCTCACCGTGCAAATTGCACACTATTTTGGGGTAAACAGCAACCGAGCACAGTATCAGTAACTGATACAGGCCACTGAACAGATACTCACCTGAAGACTCACCTGAAGACTCACCCACCTGAAGACATAAACTGATCTGAAGACCCGTGCACTGGGAGTCTTGTGCAGATCACAAAGGTGGGGTGCAGTTGCATTGTGCATAAATGCACATATTACGAGGAGACTGTGCAACAGGTTTTCGCTGTGCAGTTTCACTGCACAGTGTCTATGCAGGAAGTAACTGTGCAGTTGTACAGCAGTGAGTACTCGAGGTAACTCCTTGTGCCGTGAGAAGTTGAGCTCAGTTCAGTTCTCCACTGTGTAGGCATGCACAGTCCAGTTACTATTTAGTCGGGTTTTGGTTTCAGTCTTTTATCAGTTAAATATTTATCAAGGTGTAGGTAGTAGATAGATTATATGTTGTATTAGTTATTTTAAGTATGGGGTAATTAGCTAGATAGTTTTTATACTTTGGTAATATCTATTAATGAGTTATGTACCCAGGTACTTGTTAAGTCTAAATAGTTAGATAAGTATGTATTTACTTAGTAGATTAGTTATATGAATATGTGTATTATGTATGTATGTTAGTTGAGTGGTTAGCTAGTAGCTAGTTAGCTACCTATATATGTATATATTGTATTAGTTATGTTAGTGTTGGGCTGCCTTGAGATACTAAGGTATCACCAAGGTATGGGTCGATTCCTAAGGTATTGAATTGGGTATCAGGGTAGTTGCGATACGCATTGGTGCAAGGCCAAGGTATCCAAATTATATTATTTTGAGATATTATTATTATATTTGACTTATATATATAAAAACTATTTTCATATTAGAAAACTTGTGTATCTTAGGATACGGCTTCTTGAATGCTTTGTTGTGTGTTAGCTTAGCTAGTATAGCATAGCTTCATAGTATATTGACTAAGTGACATAGCATTTGTCTCTTGCAACCTAGATCTCATCGGTTTGACTTAGAAATGGCGTATCGACATAGAATTGCATCAACTTCAATTACTTTCATTATTGAACCTTGTAATGATGCAACATACCATATATAGGTTGTGAGACACCAACTTGGGCATTGAGACACACACTTTGCTCAGGACTTCAGGCGAGTACATTTCTCTATTTGTTTTCAATTCATAATATTGTATATATGCATATTTTAGAATAATATACATTGATTTCCGACACAGTAATTTCACGGACTGGTGCTATATGGATCCCGTCATGAGGTGTTATCCTCTACCGTGTGCAACGGGTACCCAGTCACATGTATTTTATCGTGTGCACCGGGTATTGACTTTCATGTAGTTCTTGTGCATCCACTATTTCGTGTGCTAGTGTGACTATCGTGATCATGTACGTAACGTGTCGTGATTGGATCCATGAGTATTGGTTGGGGAGGGGGAGTAGGAGTTGGTTATGTGATCAAAGCCCTCTTGATGTCATGTGCATGTCGATTATACACCTCACGTATAATGGAGTTACCCTTATACCTCATGTGCAACCTAAGCCGATCACATAACGAACTCGCACTCTAAAACACATAGTTAGTATTCTTGTTCTCTACTTGCAGTTATTCTTGTGTTTACTTCCAGTTCTTATTGTGCTTATTGCCTGTTCACTTGTATTGTATATTCTTTCTACTTGTGAATCTTATATCCTTTTTCTATTGCTTGTTATATATGCTCGATTATGTTATTGGAACTGCTTTCAGAGGTATGTACTTTGCTCCAATCCTGACTGGATATTTTTTTTCCAGATGATTGGCTAGAGGAGCTGTGTCCCACACATTACGGCCCTCAGGAGGGTGAGACTTTAGAGGACACTCCCCTAGAGCAGGAGGACATAGTACCAGTGACCGAGGAGGTCTAATTTTGTTTATTGATTCTTGTATTAGACTATTATTTTTTAGGAGATTCACAGTTGTATTATTATTTCAGACTTGTGGCTTGTATCTTTCTTCCCTTCGCTATTCCATTCGTGCATTATTTTCCTCCTTAGTTTGTTTTGTGATTAAGATTGATATATATGTGAGATATCATATTGCTCCTCCGATTGGAGTTGAGATGATTGACAGGTACCATTTATATTGTTGAGATGTTAGATAGTTAGAAATGACCCAAACAACGTTCTACCGTCGATTCTGCGGCGTAGGCTGGGCGTAACCACGTACTCGTACCCGAATATCCGGGTGCGGATCGTGACACATGATGTATGATGTTTGAAGTTGATATTGTGTTGCTTAATGGGAGTAGAGAGAGTTGGAGAGTCCATTTTTGTTCACCCACAAAAACTATGGTGAATGTTCATCATTTCACTCAGAGGTTGTCACGTGTCAAACTAGATGTAAAATCTAGTGTTGATGTTCACCAAACCACTCCCAAATTGGTTTTAAGTTAGATGAAAATGATACATGACAACCTTTGAGTGAAAGGGTGAAAATCTGTCCTAATTTTGGTGGTGAACACAAATGGGCCCGAGAGTTGGATCCTAAAATATGTATGTGGGGAGAGAGAGAGAGAGAGAGAGAGAGAGAGAGAGAGAGGGACTTGAATATAATAGATTTAGAATTGATAATTTTTCGTCCAAAGGGACAAAATTATTTAAATTTGTGCGTCAGAGAAAAACTTTGAAGAAATTATATACAAAGGGATATCTCGCCAAGTGAGTTGGCGGTTTGAGGGTGAGAGAGAGAGAGACCGCCAACTTAGTTGGCGGGTGGGAGCGGGTGGGAGTTGGGATCGCCAACTCAGTTGGCGAGGGAACCGTAGAAGTGGGAGTTGGATATATATATATATATATATATATATATATATATATATATATATATATATATATATATATATATATATATCTTTCTAAATCAATTAAATTTTGTAAATGGATAATAACAAATAATCTATTATGATATCACAAAAATTTTTACATTGATAATACAAAAAAAAATTTATTGAAAATTTTAATCCAAAACTTTAAATAATACCAAAAAAAAAATCAAATAAATTGTGTTATGGAATATTTTAGCAAATGCCCCTACCAAAAATGTCAAAAGTAGTATATACCCCCAGTAAAAAAAACTAGCAAATGACCCAAAAAAAAAAAAAAAATCGGTTAAATGAGTGGGGGCATATCTTAAAATTTTACTTGATCCGTACAAATAATAGGAGCATTTGCTAAGTTTTTTTTAGTGGGGGTATATTCTAGTTGTAACATTTTATTTTGGGACATTTGCTAAAATATCCCTAGTGTTATCTATTAATTTCTCTCAAAATTGCTTGGATATTTTATTTTGAATCTATAAAATTTAAATATATACAATTATCTTTGTTATTTAAATAGAACTAATTTTTCATACGGATAATAATAAAAAAAATTGAAAAATATATTTTATGATTTCACTTTTCTAACAAATATATATAGATATACAATTATATATATATATATTTGTTAGAAAAGTGAAATTATAAAATATATTTTTTCAATTTTTATTATTATTATCCGTATGCAAAATTAGTTCTATTTAAATAACATAGATAATTGTATATATTTAAATTTTATAGATTCAAAAATAAAATATCCAAACATTTTTGAGAGAAATTAATAAATAACACTAGGGATATTTTAGCAAATGCCCCCAAATAAAATGTTAAAACTAGCATATACACCCCCCTCCCCTAAAAAAAAATAGCAAATGCTCCTATTATTTGTACGGATCAAGTAAAATTTAAAGTTATGCCCCTACTCTTTTAACCCAAATTTTTTTTTTGGGGGGTTATTTGCTAGTTTTTTTTTACCGGGGGTATATACTACTTTTGACATTTTTGGTAGGGGCATTTGCTAAAACATCCTATAACACTATTTATTTGATTTTTTTTTGGATTATTTAAATTTTTGGATTTAAAATTTTTAATAAATATTTTTGTTTTGGTATTATCAATGTAAAATTTTTGTGATATCATAATAGATAATTTGTTATTATCCATTTACAAAATTTAATTGATTTAGAAAGAATATATATATATATATCACTTCTACAGTTCCCTCGACAACTGAGTTGGCGGTCCCAACTCCCACCCGCTCCCACCCGCCAACTAAGTTGGTGGTCTCTCTCTCTCACCCTTAAGCCGCCAACTCACTTGGTGAGATATCCCTTTGTATATAATTTCTTCAAAGTTTTTTTCTGACGCGCAAATTTAAATAATTTCGTCCCTTTGGACGAAAAATTTCCTTTAGAATTTGTAGAACATAAATATAATATATGAAATATCAATATAAAATTAAAGAGAAATAAGCTAGGAGTCTATATAGACAGACAAGATGTACCTAAAAGTGATAACTTTTAGTATTGATGATCAATCATTCATCATGATGGAGATATATAAAAGATCATATGTATATAATTAAAACATGATTGTTGACACGAATGGGAGCTTCTGGTGTAATTTTTGGATACCTCTAAATTTGAAAGAAAAATGTAACAAGACTGCTATAAGACCAATCATACCTTATAAATCAGAGTGTTGGACAACTAAGAAACAATATGTACAAAAAGTCATCTAAGAAACATATGTACAAAAAGTTAGTGTAGTTGAAACGAGAATCCTAAAATGTATAAGTCGTAATCCATTAAAGAATATGATAAGAAATGAGTATATCCGTGAGAAGTTAGAGTTATGCCAATTGAGTAGAAGTTTGATTTTTTTTTTTATCTTCTGTGCTTTGTAGATGTACAACACAGACAAAAAAATGCATCGTTAAGGAGGAGTGATAATATAATAATTAATAAAGTCGCGAGAACTAGAGATATGTCTAGAAGAACATGATTTGAAGTGTTAAAGTAGATATTGATTATGTTAGCGTTATAAAGGTCATGACCCTTAATAGAGCCCAATAGAAGAAGAGGGATTCACCGAACTCAAGTGGCTCTTGTAGTTACTGAGAAGAGGTAAAAGACTCCGGCTGGGTAGCAGAAGGTAAGCCTTCGAGCCACGGGGGTGTATTATTCCTTTCATTTATAAATGGTGGAAGTTGGGAACAGTGGGCCAAAAGATATACAATGCAGTGTGCACAAAAAATTTGAACGTTACGTCGGGCCCCGTATGTTATGCTGGAAAGTAAAAGAAGAAGAAGAAGAAGAGGGATTCAAGCAGTCAATCCAAAAAATATAGGATAATCTTTTTGTTATTGTTGTTGTGAAATCAGGTAAACGATATGGGGCTACTTTACAATGAGTAGTAGTAGAACAACTTTGATACGGGGTTATAGTCAATTTTTTTTTCCAAAATTGAGCATGTCTTTTTTATAAGCTATTTTTACCAAACAACTTTCACACTACTTAAAAAAAAACAATCATGACAAGTAATCTAGGGGTGCAACTCGGACGGACTAAACCTGAGCCCGATCGGATAAACCCGTTAATGAGTTGGGTTAGGATTAAAGATACTCGGATTCAGGTTTGGGCTCGGGTTAAAATATTTGAATCCGATCAAATTCGGGTTGGACTCAGATTCATATGTCGCATTACCCAAAAAACCTGAAACCCGACATACATATAGTTTTTATATATTTACATTATTTTATACTTCTTAAATAAAAAGTTTAAATCCTAATTTTTTCCATCAAAATTCTTCAATTCCTTATTCTAAATCTCATTTCAGTCAATATTTTGTAATGATTAAAACTTGATTGTTATTTGATTATGTGTTTAATATTAAGTATGTTTAAGATTGTATCAAATATCATATTAGAGTCGGATAAATCCGATAAATCTAGCCCGAGGAAGATGGGTCGGACTTGGACTTCATATGTTGAACCCGAGGTCGGGTTGAGCTTGGTCTCGGATTAGGCTTATGATTCATCGGGTTAGATTTGGATTGAGCTCAAACCCGATCTAACCAGTCCGAGTTGCACCCCTAAAGTAAGGCTCTTGATAAAGGCACTACAAAATTCACTCGGGACAGCCCAAATTTTCACCATTGATAATTACAAGTTTGCCACTTCCAAAAATTACTCACCGGGCTGCCCACTTCCAATTGAACTTTTTATAATCAGGACTGTCTGACAGTCCTAACAATTGGTAGGACTGTCAAAATTTTGACAGTCCGGAAGAAAAAGCTACGCGAGGTGACCACGAGGGCTTGGTTGCGTGGAGGCCGGAAGGGGGAACGAGGCGGAGGAGCGGAAGGAGGCGGCGGGAGGCGGGGGAGGAGGCGACGGTGGAGGACGGGGGAGGAGGAGAGGTGACTCTTGTGGTTATCGAGGTGGAGGACATGGCCGTTGCTGTGCGCGGGGGCGGCGGTGGAGGACGGGGCCGCTGCTGCCTGCGGGGGCGGTGGTGAGCGATGGGAGCGGCGGCGAGCGGTGGAGGAAGGGGCCGCTGCTGCGCGCGGGGACGGCAGCGAGCGGTGGGGGCGACGACGAGCGGTGGAGGAGCGGGAGGGGGAGCATAAGGAGGGAGGTGAAGAGAGTGAGCAGCCATAGTAAAATTTGGACTAGTCTGAGTAAAATTTCTTCATAACTGGGTTAGTCCCAATACTGGACTAGCCCTGAGTGTACTTTGTAGTGCCTTTATCACAAGTCTAAAGTAATACCAAACCCGAACGGAAAAAAAAAAAAATCCAAAAGTAATACCAAACCCGGCCCATATCCCAAACCCATTGGCCACTATTGGTTTAGGGGATAAGAAGAAAGAGCCGACGGATACAGAGTGAGCTTACCACTCCTGGTAAGAAGAAGAAGAAGAAAATGAGAGCTCTTCTCCTAAACTTCTCCCCACCTCTCCTCACCCCCAAAACCCTAACCCTAAAACCTCCATTCTCACCACCAGCAGCAGCCAAATTCCCTCTCCCTCTCCTCCACACACCAACCCGAAGAATAACAAGAAGAACCCGCTTCGTCGTCATGGCCGACGACGGCGACGACTCCGGCGGGGGCGACGACTACGACATGGACGAGGACGAGGAGGAGGCTGAGGAGATCGACAACAAGAAGGACTACGACGTCGAGTACGACCGCCTCCTCGGCATCGGCGGCGGCTCCTTCTCCACGCCGGGACCCGATGACATCGAGATGGTGTCGAGCGGGAGCTTCGTGTCGACGCAGGGAGGGGAGGAGGAGACGGTGGTCAGCTACAAGATCGACGAGGACGAGTTCCACAAGATCAGTCTCTTCCACTGCGATTTCTTCATCAGGAAGCCGCCGGATCCGGATAACAGCGTCTATGATTTCAGAGAGGTTTGCTTATATTGCAGGAAAAACCCTACTAATGTTTGAAAGTTACTTTCTTTACATTAAATTTGGAAAATTTTAAGAAAAAAAATAACTTTTTTTAGGCAGCTGCCATGGACTATTTGTAACAAAACAGACAACAGAGAATTATTGAACAGGAAGTGGAAATTGGAGAGTAATGAATTGTATTATTGAAAAAACTCTGTGATGGTTACATCAGATTGTTCTATTTTTATAGTCATAGAAGCATAACAAACTCTCCTAAAATAAACACCAACTACTTTGCAGAAATTTCTACCAGCATAGAGTAGAATGCTCTCTTATTGACACCTTGCTGCAGACTTGGTCTATACCCAGAATAGTAGGAACAGAAAAGCAACTCCATACTACCAAACTGTAAGATGCACTAATTTGTAAGACTCCCCCTTAGTGCATGCTTACAATCAATAACTCCAAGAGCAGCTCTGAAACTTTCAAATTTCTGTTTAGCTAGGGCTTTTGTAAATATATCAGCAATTTGATCATCAGTACGAACTCCTTTCAACTCAATTTCTTGATTCAGAACTCTCTCGGACAAAGTGATAATGAGTATCAATATGCTTCGTTCTCTTGTGAAAGATTGGATTTGAGGCAAGTTTGATGGCACTTTCATTATCACAATAAATCGGCACAGCATAATCAACTTTAGAGAGGATGTCTCTCATCAAACACTTCAGCCAGAGGCATTCTTGTGCAGCCATTGTTGCAGCCATGTATTCGGCTTCAGTGCTGGACAAGGCAATGGTGGATTGCTTCTTGCTGCACCAAGAAACAGCTGCTGAACCCATGTTGAAGCAGTATCCGGAAGTTGAACGACGATCTGTTAAGTCACCCGCCCAATCTGCATCAGTAAATCCTTCCAGCATACATTTATCAACCTTTTTGTACATAAGACCAAGTGTGAGAGATCCTTTTACATAGCGTAGGATTCTTTTAGCAGCATCTAAATGAGAAGTTCTTGGATTTTGCATGAACTGAGAAATGACTCCAACAGAGTAGGCAATTTCTGGCCTTGTGATAGTTAAATAAATTAAACTGCCAACAAGTTGCCGGAACAGTCTAGCATCTTGTAACAGCTTCTCCTCTTCTTTCTTTAGCTTGAAATGTGTCTCCATAGGAGTAGCCATTTCTTTTGCCTCCTCCATACCAAAACGGTCCAATGGTTCTTTGCATATCTTCTTTGAGATATAAAATAACCTTCATCTGATTTTTCCACTTCTAAGCCGAGAAAACATCCAATTTCGCCCAAGTTTTTCATTTCAAAACGAACAGACAGATCATTTCTTAGGCGAGAAATTTCAACTTCATCATCTCCGGTAATTATCATGTCGTCAACATATAGTAAAACCAGCATATGCATATTTGATTCTAATTTTACGAACAAACTAGAATCTGCATCAGAAACTTTAAAACCACAAAAGATGAAGTATTGAGCAACTTTACCATACCAAGCACGTGGTGCTTGTTTAAGGCCATACAACGCCTTCTTTAACCGACAAACATAATCAGGAAAATGCTCAGAGACGAATCCTTGGGGTTGTTCCATCAATACTTCACGATCCAGCTCGCCATAAAGAAATGCGTTCTTTACATCAAGCTGCCAAAGCTTCCAACTTTTATAGGCTGCAAGTGAAAAAATTGTCCTCACTGTAACCATTTTTGCCACAGGGCTAAAAGTCTCCTCGTAATCCAGTCCGTAGCTTTGAGAGAAACCACGAGCAACGAGACGTGCTTTGCATCTATCAATTGTGCCATCTGATTTTTTCTTCACACGGTAGACCCATTTGCAAGTGACCGGCTTACAATTTTGTGGTTTTGGCACAAGTTCCCATGTCTCATTTTTCTTTAAAGCTTCAATTTCCTCTTGCATTGCTGCTTCCCATTCTGGACAGTTCTTGGCTTCTTCATAACATGTTGGTTCTTCTTCAATTTGTGCTCCAACAAAGAATGCATGAGTCACAGTGCAATGATTAAGTTGCATTTCATAGTCCTTAAGATAGTCTGGTTGGCTTTTCTTCCTTGTTGATCTCCTAATTGTCTGCTCACTATCTTCTGAACTTGGAGTATTCAGGTTTGGAACTGGAGGTTCTTCTCTTCTTTGATAGCTAGGATCATCAGACGTCTCTTGTGCATCTGTTGCATCTGTCGGAGGAGCCAGCTCCAAATTATCTTGATCATCATCAAGATCAATGTTCTTAATTAACTTCTGAGCAGAGTACCAAGAAGACACCTCATCAAAGACAACATCTCTGGACGTGACAAACTTCTTTGTTTTTGGATCCATGCACTTCCATCCTTTCCTGCATGAGTCGTAGCCAACAAAGACACATTTCTTTGCTTTCGGGTCTAGCTTGGTTCGATTACTTTTAGGTATATGAACATAACAAGTTGAACCAAATACCCGAAAATAGTTCACATTTGGTTTTATATTATACAAGATTTCAAAGGGAGCCTTTTCTTTACCTGGCCATGGAGGTAGCCGATTTATCACATGACATGCACATTGAATTGCTTCTGCCCAAAGCTCTCGAGGAAGGTTCTTATCATGTAGCCATGAAAGACTTGTTGAAGTTAGATGTGCCAACTTCCTTTCCGCAACTCCATTTTGCTGAGGAGTATTAGGACACGTCATTTGTCGTTGAACGCCGTTATTATCACAATATTGAAAGAAATCAGCTGACATGAATTCACCACCGTTGTCGCTCCTTAAGCATCTGATCTTCTGTCCAAACTCCTTGTTCACGATATTGTTGAATTCAGCAAATTTGAGTAGTGCTTCTCTTTTCTTTCAAAAAATACACCCAAGTGTATCTGGAATGATCATCGACCAGCACCATGGCATAATGATAACCACTATAACTTGGTGTTTTTGTTGGTCCCATCAGATCAGTATGAATCAATTCGAACAGCCCCGACCTCCGATTAGATGAGCTTTTGAAAGGAAGATGATGTGATTTGCCATATTGGCAGCCTTGGCAAATTACATCTTCATGTATATTTTTGAGAGTTGGTAAGCCATCTAGCAACTTCTGTGAAGATATTTTCTGTAACATTTGATAGCCTAAATGACCTAATCGAGCATGCCAAGTGGTCACACTATCGGTTTGGCTCGTCTTCTTCACATATGCCTCCCCTACTGACATAACAAATAGGGAATCTTTCTTCTCACCAACAAGAACAACATCAGCTACAATATTTCTCACATTATCAAGCACTTTCACATCTTTTGGGCCAAATAGAACATATTTTCCAGAATTAGTAATTTGAGAAACTGAAACTAAATTTTTCTTCAAACCTGGAACATGATAGACATCGTTTAGCTTGATATTTGCATCAGCAGCACCAATCTTCACTACTCCTTCTTTCATCACTGGATAAGTTGAGTTATCAGCTGTGATAATAACTCGTTCTTCATCATGTTGACGCAGCTCCGAAAATAATGAATCATTTCCGGTTACGTGGTGTGAACAACCAGAATCAATGATCCAATCCTCTTTATAGTCGATGTAATTGACTGGTGCTTGCTCTGTTACTTGCTTAAGAGTCATGTTGTCTCTTCCTTTAATTGCTTCAGTAGTGAAACATTGCTCCCAGTTGAGTTGGCCATCTTCTTCTTCTTCACAAACAACATTCACTTTAGAGAGCCTCACACAACAGTTTCTCTTGATGTGCCCAATCTTCCCGCATCTATAACATTTAATGGGGATGTTGCCTTGTGGACTATTCCATGACTTCTTTGCATTTGTGCCTTCTTCTGGATCTTTCTCAATAGATTTTCTTCTTGAGAAGAGAATAGCATCAGGTTCTGGATAAGAATTCTTGGCCAATTGTTTAGCCAAAGCCTCCTGATTAGAGAGTAAGTTCTCTAATTCTTCAACTGACGGTTGACTTGGCCATCCTTGAATTGAGGTAATAAAGGGCGAGTATTCCTTCTGCAAACCGCGAATTAGGAATCGCCGTAGCCGAGCTTCACTAATTTTCTCATCCGTGTCTAATTCTGAAATTTCAGCACAAATATTCTTAACCCGTAAGAAATATTCTGAAATTGACATACCTCCTTGTGTCGTCATTGCTAATTCATTTTCCAAGAACTGCAACCTTGCTGTGTTCTTCTTGGAAAATAACCTTTCAAGAGTCTCCCATACTTCCTTTGGCGAACTAACATCACGAACATGATCAATGAACTCCTTGCTAATAGATGTTCTCAAAGCAAACAAAGCCTTTCCACATTTGATCTTCCATTTCCTTCGTGGTTCAGCATTGTCAGGAGTGTCATCTGGGATACGTGCGTCAGAACCAGAAACTAGTTCCCATAGATCTTGACCTTGAAGTTAAGCCTCCATACACATTCGCCAATACTTGTAGTTTGTGCCTACAAGCTTCTCGACACCATGATGTGTGTTGGAGCTGCTTCCCCCATTGATTAACTCCATTTCGCAGGATAATAATTCTCTTTCCGAGCTTCAAACTTCTCCAACAAGACACACTTGATAGACAAGAAGAGTGAAATGACAAAGAACCTTAACGTGGCTCTGATACCATGTAACAAAACAGACAACAGAGAATTATTGAACAGGAAGTGGAAATTGGAGAGTAATGAATTGTATTATTGAAAAAACTCTGTGATGGTTACATCAGATTGTTCTATTTTTATAGTCATAGAAGCATAACAAACTCTCCTAAAATAAACACCAACTACTTTGCAGAAATTTCTACCAGCATAGAGTAGAATGCTCTCTTATTGACACCTTGCTGCAGACTTGGTCTATACCCAGAATAGTAGGAACAGAAAAGCAACTCCATACTACCAAACTGTAAGATGCACTAATTTGTAAGACTATTGACAGGTTTCTCATCTAAATTCTGAAATTTTTTAAGAAGGGGTTTTTGATGGTCCAGTTCTGGACCATTAAGAGGGAAAACTGTAGAAATTCAAAATGTTAGGGGGCTTCCTGCAGTTTATCCTTTTTTTTTTCCTTTTCCTCTTTTCCTTTTGTTGTTAGTTTTCTTACTTCTATTATTGCGAGCAGATGTATGTTACTCCTCCGGACATGGACGTGTACTCGATTCCTAGGGTTTTGGCTCCGATGCCGCAGAAGGTATGTGACTGACGAGTGATTTGTTTTTTGTTGTTGCTTTTGTTGTTGTTTTTAGCATGTTATGATTGATTGTTTTTTGTTATGACATTCCTGCCCAAATGTGGATTGTTACTTGTTTAGAGTAACTCTAGTGGGCACTGTAAGTGGGGCTATAGTTGATCGGAGCAGGGACAGGTGGTAGTCTTTGAATCGTTTGGATCAAATTGATTGGAAATTTGAAACTTTGTATTGATCCTCATGTCATTGAGTCTTTGACAGAACAATTGTTGCAATGTAGGTACGTGAAGTAAATACATGGAACTTGGACTAAATCGTTGCAATGTAGGCTATTCTGAGAGAGGTGTGGTAGGATTCTTTTGGAAGTGTTCCTTTCCACTTGGTGCCCTAGAAATGGATCCATTTCTATGTTGCATGGACACAGGACAACGGTGTCCGTATCTGTATCATGTCTATACCCGTATCTGTTCCTGTATCCGTGCAACCTAGGTGGTTACATTGTACATATTTGAAAGTGTCTTAATCCCGTACCTGTAGTGTGTCATTATCCATATTTTTGTCCATACTCATGCAACATAGGTTCATTTCCATGTAGCCCTTTGGAGTGCTTCTTGGTTACACGAGAATGCATGGCTAATAGGGTAGCTCTAGCAACCAACCAGCTGGTCTTCTTTCTTTTATGGAAAGATCCCCTCTTGTTCATAGCTCCTTGAGTATGAATTTAGGCTCAAGTCAGAGAGTTGATGGCAGGTTGACAGCTCTTGTCATGAACCAAAGTCCATTTGTTTTGTAGATATTTCCCGTGCTTACCCTATTTTGATGAGAAAACACTTGGATGATGATAGTGGTGTTCACAACACCGGATTGCTAGGTTATAAGTTCTATATTTCTAGCAAAGATTGATTTCTAGGTTATTCATGTCTTTAAATGCATTTTACGCTATACAAAACCAAACTTTGCTAGGCTAGTATGGATATATCTTACGCCGTTGATGTACTCCAAACCTTAGAAGCCAGAAGCGGAAGCAGGGACGGAAGCGGGGACGGGGGAACGCGACTACTTAGAAGAGTCTAAAGTTGGAAGTGTGATGGGAGCATGTGTTAATATATATTTTATGTTTATTAATTATTGATATCAAAACTTATAAATATCTTAATATTTATTAGAATTTATAAAGTTCAGTACAAGTCACAAAGAGATCATTCACATGTTGATTTTTTATGATGTCAAGATAAATAATCTTTAGTTTCTTGGTGCTTTGATGTAACACCCCGTTCCGCTCAAGCGGACTGCCGTCTCAAACGGCAATCGTGCAGCTGTCCCGACCCGCTTTGCCTCGATCAAGAAGCAAAGGATATCCAGACTTGCCCCTACAGGAATCCGGCTTAGGCTTTCAGAGGCTCGCTCAGACGTATCGCTCTACCGAGGCGAATCATCGCTAAGGTGGGTGGCTACGGTGAACTTGTCTTTGCTTAGCCAGCACATATAAAATCTGGAATATTTATGCTAGTCACTAGGTGATTCACCCCCTACATGCTAATAAATCCAACGCACCTAGCTAAGGGAATAATCCCAACTCATATTGTTTGCTAGAACATGGAAATGAAATACTGCTTATATTCAGACCCTCGCATGCTAAGTCCCTTAACGGTTTCATCTCTCGGACTACCTTCGGGCCCGAGCAACGTGCATGCTTATGTTCCTAGGAACGCATGCTTGTCTGCTTGAATGTTGCCGTGTTTTCATCCAACTCCGGGAGACTACTCAGTAGTCGTTCCGTGTATGATTGACCCTGCAAGTATCCAGGACCGTTAGGTCACCAGGCAGCCCCGAACCAGGGGAATGCATCAAGACAAGTTATTGTACAAAGAACAAGATCCAAGTATCCCGTGTACTCGTGTACTCGTGTTCCCGTGCACTCGTGTTCTCGTGTTCTCTTGTTCAAAGTGCACGCGTGTTCTCGTGTTCTCGTGTATCTCGTGATAATTGAATGACCCAAAAAGAAAGTGCATGTCGCGGACAACTCGGAAACGAGGTATAGTTCCACGGACGGTCACCGGGGCACTGGGGCCGATCCGATCCGGATGGAACTCTTGTGTGGTCCCTCGTGTTCGGGCGAGTGGTTTGTAGCACCTCGTGTACTTACGTTGCATTCCACTTTCCCGGGACCACATCACGTGTGTAGTCCATCGTGTGCGGACAAGATGGTTTGTAGCGCATCGTGTACTTTGTTGCATTCCATCTTGGCCTTGGACTACTTCATGTACAATCCATCGTGTACGGGCGAGATGGTTCGTAGCGCATCGTGTGCTCTCGTTGCGTTCCATTCTCGTGTGCTCTCGTTGCGTTCCATTCTCGTCTGGGATTAGTCCTTTATGGCTATGCCAGCGACTCATGTTCATATAGATAAGTCATCCTCGCTTAGCGGCTATCCGCGTGCGAGTCATTGCATCAAGAACAACTGAGCACACCAAATACTGTCCCGTTCAATGACTCTCATGTTTGCATGTTGCATATGCTATGCTCCTGAATGTTTATACATGCCCCTGCTTAAATTAACAATGTTTGCCTTGGACAGGGAAGGAGATGGTAAGTTGGTAAGTCTCGCCGTGTTTCTTCTAACATCGCACGGCGCACTGCCCGACACGTTAGGCTATTCAATATCTGCATGAAACTGATCCTAAGGCAACTAGAAAGACAACTTAATAGTTGTGCACGGAACCTGTATTACGTGTTGGATTTGTCGAGCGGGCGAGTAGCTTCCCCACCAGTGCATTCAATGTACTGATAATCCACCAGTTTGCTTGCAGGGTGCGGGAGAACCTCGTTCGGTGCGGATGCCTCCAACGTGCGTGCTAAGGCCAGGAGTTCCCTCTGAAGCCTTGCAACGGTGCGTCCGGGACTGAAGCACATATACAAGACATAAGTTGTGAACATCGCCTGAACATCGCCTGTACAATCATTCCACAGTTGTAGCCATTTGGCACGCTTTTACTGTTTCAGAGAGAGAGGCTTGAGCGACTTGTAATCTCGGCTATACGCCGCCTGTAACACAAGCTATATCAATAAAAGAGCTTGCTTTACTTCAACTTGTGTTTCAATGCTTCCGCTATATTTGTCGACTCAGTGAACCTGTTACCGATCGCCTATGCGTTCATGACTCCGCTGCACTCGGACAACCTGTGCGACTCTGTGGCTTAGAACTCTTGCCGCCAGCCAATGAACCATGGCCTTGCACGGGCGTGGCTCACGCTCGTGCGGCATCACGCCCGGATGGGTTAAGCGATCGTTCCGCGGGAGCGCTGGCGAGGGTGATTCCCGCCTAGCGGGAACGACCGATTGCCTGCGGGAGATCGGAGCGTGACATGTTGGTATCAGAGCCTGGCTTCTACGCCTTTGGACTTCGATTCGATATCTCTGTTTCGAAAGCTCGTTCGTGGGTTATGTGCACACTCTCTCTCAATGCCTCGATGGGATGATCCAACAATAAGTCTAAATACTTTCAAAATACGTTTTGATTGATATGATTGCCTGTCTGGTTGTATGCTGCGAGTGGCCTTTGTGCCAACCTGTGCGAACCCTTGAGAGTATCGCTAGTAGCTTGTCCGATTTTCACTAACCCTAAGTTTGGTTGAATGCATCTATTCGAGGGACGCCTTGAACTAGTGCACCATCCAAGACTTAAGAAAAAGGTGAAACTCGAGTGCTAAGACTTCGCTATCACTGAGCTGGTTGACGTGTTCACGCTAGAGGGTACCTTCGAAAGTGCGCACGATCCAGTCTAAGCGATATGCTGATTTCGACGCTTGTGCAAGTGAAGATCCAAATGAACAAGTACAAACGACTTGTCTAGGATTGCCTCAACCCTAGATTACTGCTTGTCCCTAGTTAGTCTCGAGGACGAGACTTTTTCTAAGTTGGGTAGGATGTAACACCCCGTTCCGCTCAAGCGGACTGCCGTCTCAAACGGCAATCGTGCAGCTGTCCCGACCCGCTTTGCCTCGATCAAGAAGCAAAGGATATCCAGACTTGCCCCTACAGGAATCCGGCTTAGGCTTTCAGAGGCTCGCTCAGACGTATCGCTCTACCGAGGCGAATCATCGCTAAGGTGGGTGGCTACGGTGAACTTGTCTTTGCTTAGCCAGCACATATAAAATCTGGAATATTTATGCTAGTCGCTAGGTGATTCACCCCCTGCATGCTAATAAATCCAACGCACCTAGCTAAGGGAATAATCCCAACTCATATTGTTTGCTAAAACATGGAAATGAAATACTGCTTATATTCAGACCCTCGTATGCTAAGTCCCTTAACGGTTTCATCTCTCGGACTACCTTCGGGCCCGAGCAACGTGCCTGCTTATGTTCCTAGGAACGCATGCTTGTCTGCTTGAATGTTGCCGTGTTTTCATCCAACTCCGGGAGACTACTCAGTAGTCGTTCCGTGTATGAT
This sequence comes from Iris macrosiphon, assembly GCA_036927795.1. Lineage (NCBI taxonomy): Eukaryota > Viridiplantae > Streptophyta > Magnoliopsida > Asparagales > Iridaceae > Iris > Iris macrosiphon. The sequence continues at coordinate 61,169 of JAYESA010000480.1, forward strand.
TGACCCTGCAAGTATCGAGGACCGTTAGGTCACCAGGCAGCCCCGAACCAGGGGAATGCATCAAGACAAGTTATTGTACAAAGAACAAGATCCAAGTATCCCGTGTACTCGTGTTCCCGTGCACTCGTGTTCTCGTGTTCTCTTGTTCAAAGTGCACGCGTGTTCTCGTGTTCTCGTGTATCTCGTGATAATTGAATGACCCAAAAAGAAAGTGCATGTCGCGGACAACTCGGAAACGAGGTATAGTTCCACGGACGGTCACCGGGGCACTGGGGCCGATCCGATCCGGATGGAACTCTTGTGTGGTCCCTCGTGTTCGGGCGAGTGGTTTGTAGCACCTCGTGTACTTACGTTGCATTCCACTTTCCCGGGACCACATCACGTGTGTAGTCCATCGTGTGCGGACAAGATGGTTTGTAGCGCATCGTGTACTTTGTTGCATTCCATCTTGGCCTTGGACTACTTCATGTACAATCCATCGTGTACGGGCGAGATGGTTCGTAGCGCATCGTGTGCTCTCGTTGCGTTCCATTCTCGTCTGGGATTAGTCCTTTATGGCTATGCCAGCGACTCATGTTCATATAGATAAGTCATCCTCGCTTAGCGGCTATCCGCATGCGAGTCATTGCATCAAGAACAACTGAGCACACCAAATACTGTCCCGTTCAATGACTCATGTTTGCATGTTGCATATGCTATGCTCCTGAATGTTTATACATGCCCCTGCTTAAATTAACAATGTTTGCCTTGGACAGGGAAGGAGATGGTAAGTTGGTAAGTCTCGCCGTGTTTCCTCTAACATCGCACGGCGCACTGCCCGACACGTTAGGCTATTCAATATCTGCATGAAACTGATCCTAAGGCAACTAAAAAGACAACTTAATAGTTGTGCACGGAACCTGTATTACGTGTTGGATTTGTCGAGCGGGCGAGTAGCTTCCCCACCAGTGCATTCAATGTACTGATAATCCACCAGTTTGCTTGCAGGGTGCGGGAGAACCTCGTTCGGTGCGGATGCCTCCAACGTGCGTGCTAAGGCCAGGAGTTCCCTCTGAAGCCTTGCAACGGTGCGTCCGGGACTGAAGCACATATACAAGACATAAGTTGTGAACATCGCCTGAACATCGCCTGTACAATCATTCCACAGTTGTAGTCATTTGGCACGCTTTTACTGTTTCAGAGAGAGAGGCTTGAGCGACTTGTAATCTCGGCTATACGCCGCCTGTAACACAAGTTATATCAATAAAAGAGCTTGCTTTACTTCAACTTGTGTTTCAATGCTTCCGCTATATTTGTCGACTCAGTGAACCTGTTACCGATCGCCTATGCGTTCATGACTCCGCTGCACTCGGACAACCTGTGCGACTCTGTGGCTTAGAACTCTTGCCGCCAGCCAATGAACCATGGCCTTGCACGGGCGTGGCTCACGCTCGTGCGGCATCACGCCCGGATGGGTTAAGCGATCGTTCCGCGGGAGCGCTGGCGAGGGTGATTCCCGCCTAGCGGGAACGGCCGATTGCCTGCGGGAGATCGGGGCGTGACATTTGATAAACGTGGATTAAAATTTTTCTTTCTTTTTAAAATTTGTGCTCTTTTAAAATTATGGTCATATTAGAGGAGGCACTCTTGTCGTTGGAAAACAAGCTCCCGTCGTATGAGAAACGAGCTTCCGTCATCGGGGAAACGAACTCCCAACGAGTTTCCAAGTGAAAACTGCCGAATCGAGGTTCTTACTGAGACTCGTTGACCTCCTAGGAGTTTCTGGCTTCTAAGCTCCAAACCAAGGTTTGAAGTATAGGAATCATTATTGGATCCTTCCTATTAGTATATGATCGGAGGTATTGGCACTATCAACGGTTTCTCATCGAAGTATCAGATGTTTTGGTATCAGAAAAAAAGATAATTATGAATAAAATATTAAAATATTAGAAAAAAATATTTGATACATATAAGCATAATTTTAAGTATTTGATGTGTGGTTTCTTAGTACTTTTGAAATTGAATGAAACAATAGTCACCCTTGCTACCTGCGATAGATAAGTTTTCTTCTTTTACATGCTTTACAACCTTACTATGCTTTTACACTCTTACTTAGTTGGTCTTTATCGTTTAATTTTCTTTACCGGGTTGACTAGAAAAGAGATCTCAAATGTCAGTATTAATATCGGTCGGTATCGGATCAGGACATGCCAAACATTATCGGCCATATCGGATCGTTATCGGCCGATATTGCAAACTATGCTCCAGCTTGCAGAAACATTCCCTTTCTGTTGGGATTCGGCTTAAACCCTTTCCATCATATGGATCAGACATTGTAGCAAATAGGACTTGGAGATACACCATGACATGCTTTACATATTTGGTACTCGGAACATTGGAAGTCGGAAGTTGGCATGATTTCTTGGGATGTCGCACAACATGTACATCACTACATGTATGCATGATTGTATGTGCAATGAAGGATAAGATAAATGACAATTTTTATAAGAGAAACCACATTGTAGGATTTACTTTGCATATATTTGGTGGTAGCATGGTGTGACACTTCACGAATTAGTGCAACCTTGATTATATTAACTATGTTGGCCCTAGATTCTCGAGATATTTGGATACACAATAAGTTGATGTTGTAGTGGTTGTCCACTGGTCCAGAAAGAATTAAATTTGGGCCAACTATAGGAGTTTTAGTATATAGTACTTAGTTTCTTATGTTGAAATCGTTTGAATTTTCTCAGACCTTGTATTGATCCACTAGGTGCTAATCTCTGAAGTAGTCTCCTTTTTAGAATAAAACTATGTGAAATTTGAATTCTTACTATTCACAGGAACTTATAATATCACGGTGTTTCAAGTTTCAACACAGACATCATCAGATTGTTGAAACAATAAGATATATAATGGTGGTATGTGTAATTGGTGGGGACCTTCCCTCTATACTGAAGTCTCAAAACAACCAGTGCTTCCCCTTTATGATGTTTTGTTAACCTCTTTCCCATGTCATGTGAAAACAAATAGTAAGATATATGAATGCATACATACAATTTCACATTTCCACTCTATCCGAGCTAAGAATCAAGTTTCTGCAAAGGTTGCAAGTCAAATTGCATGATTTTTCTGGTAGGACACTACTATTTCACTCGTGGGCGAAGCTTAGAATTAATTTTAGCATTGATTTTTTGTGAATACACTTCATGACATGTAATTTTAAAATAATTATGTAAAACAAGTAAATGGTATGATGTTGATTGTAAGATGTACTTTAGATTGCTGTGGGACAGTTTGGCTATACCGAACCCAAGTGGTGAACCTTTGTACACACTGTTATATCTTTAGTTGGTTACTGTTGTCATTATCACTTCGCAATTGTTATGTTTTGATTTTAGCTACTTGTTTGCTTTCTTTTTTTGTCATTATAGAACATTAGAGTCATTTGTTGACTTGGTTGGAATGCCATATCCTAGTACATATGCACCACCCTTAACAAAATTAATTGTTTCTCTTCCTCCAGTATATTCGTTGTTCAAAAACCAATTTTGGATGCTACAATGTTACAGAGCCACCTATAGATGCACCTCGAGATCCAATGTATAAAACAGAGAGGGAAGTTTTGAAGGTAAGTGCTGACTGCTGATGCTCTGTATTGTCTAATTTACAACACCATATCTCATTGTATCTTATAATGTTATAAGTTAATTAACATCCTTGTGAAGGTAACCCCTATAGTATTATATCTCTGTCACGTGTACTAAAATCCTTCCAAAGCACTGCAGATCTTGACTTGCTACCCCTTCCCGCCTGAGCAGCCTAATATATGTGTATAGTCCAAAGCAGCTGATTAGTAAGCAATGTAGTACGTGGTGTGCCATGGCTGCATACTCTCTATTATAATCTGCCAGTGCTTTATAATCTATTGCGCTATACCCCGTGGCATGCTATAACGAGCTTAATATTTGCTAATTGTTTTTTCCTCAATATCACTTGATTTGTATATAGTCTATTCTTTTAGTTAACTTTATGATTGCTATTTTTGCTCCCTTTAGTTTATACAGTGTTGCATTATCTCTTTCATTTAACTTAGTTGTTGGATATAATTTATTAGTAAATGAGATACAATTCTTAAGTTGAGATACTTTGGTAATGATAGATATGGTCGGATATAACATAGTTGTTGGACATGGTTGTTGAACCAACTGGAGAGAGTTTATCTATTTTTTGATCTTTGATTTTAATTTGTATTTTGGTTTGTATTTTAGTTGGAAGATAGGCTAAACCACTGTAGTGATGTCTAGTGATGCTAAAGCGCCTTAGCACAAACCCCCTTGCTGTTTCTATATATTTTCCAGAGAGCCACTGTTTGGAATTGGGCCAATTGGCATCTGTGTTTCCTTCTATGATAAACAGAGCGGTCCTGCCGATGTATCAATCACTTAAGTCTATTAAAGTAGCTTATTGATCCCAATCATGTAGACACGTCCCATTTCCGAAAACTTAATGTAGGATTTGCAATGAAAGCATTATTTTGTATAGTCGGATTGAAGGTCAACATATTCAACACATTTTATCTTTTTTAAGTTGTACTTGTAGGTTTGGTGGATCAGTTTCTCTTGCTTTTAGGTTTGTTGGCGATAGATTAAGGAGGGAAGACCATAAATTTTTAGATGAGATAACTACAAAGTTTATCTCATGTGCAACTTCATGTGCTAGCCCAAATTCAGAACCATGGCTTGTTGATAACTTATTTCTCCTTTGATATAGTGATACACTGATAGACCACCTGTTGTACGGTTTCTTTCTGTTCAAAGCTTTATGTTTTGTGAAGAAAGTTCAAAGCCGCGATATGAATGCCGACTTTTTATTGCTCATCTTAGGACTAGTTAGAGCTGCTTCTTCATTATACCCCTGAATGGCTCATTGTTTCTGATGTCTCATTTTTGTTGCAGGTTTTCTTAACAAAACATTACAGAAACAGACGAATTTCAGACTCGGAATTTGTACTTGATTTTGAAGAAATTTACGTTATTGACTCAAAGTCAAAATCTATAACAAGAGCTAAAATAGTGGTAAGAAACTGTTTACAGCATTAACTGTCCGTTTTATGTACAGGAACATGTTTCTTTCCTCTTACCTATTTCTTTGAATTATCACATGTACTTACCACTTTGTAAGAGCTTGTGAAACATGCCACATTGTGTGAAGTAGTACTATGAAGTAAGAAAAGGCTGATGTAGCTCAACATGCCAACAAAGATAATTACAAAGCTGTCCCCTACAACCTAAAAGGCCTATTTAGATAGCTCTCTTTATTAGTCTCCCTTTATTCTTTTGGATCCTCTTCAATAATCACTTTCCATGATTACCTGAAATTCTTCTAACTTGTCTCCTTAAGTGCAAGCGTGTAGCAACTCTCAAAGGGATTTCTGAAACTATGACCTTCTATCAGTAATAAAGCAGGAATAATGGAAAAAGGTGGGAATAGTTGGGCAGAAGAAGGTGGGGAATAAAGAAATAAATTTAAAGAACAATATAGTAGTAATATGGTGAGAGTATGAAGGATGAGATTCTTTTTGTCAAACTTATATTTGCCTCTTGAGTACCAAATTCAGATTGGTCTGGTTCCTAGAGAAGTTCCCCTATGGTCTTGAATTTTGAAAAATGTAAGATGAAGATTTGGGCTTTATTGATCCGATGTATAAGCAACGAATATTCTTTCTGAAGCCAAACCTACCAAGTAAAGGCTTTATAAATAATCTAACTACAACAACAACAATAACAAAGATTTATAGATACTATATCTCTACATTAAAAAATTAAAATAATACTTTCATCACATTAAGTGAAATCCTATTGAGGGTTATCTATCCGGCATTGAGTTCCCTAGCTCGATAAAAGTTGATTAAATCCCATGACAGGCTGTCATCCTGCGACCAATCCTTTGGCTGATTTCAAGTTCTTGCCAAGGTAACTATGGGCGAGTGAGGAACTTGTGGTATGATTTAAAAAGTATATGGAACCCCTGCTTTACTGGTCCCACAGTTGAAATTTATGCAGTCAAGTAGTGGCATTTGGATTTTCTCGACAAAATCCAAAATGAAGGGGAGATATTACTATTTGCTATAAAATTAGTTCCATGCTAAAATATTTAAGCATAAGTTGAAAGAGATCTTAATTTGCTTCTACAGCAAAAGTAATATGTGATTTTGTGTCAGCTAAATAGAATTTGCTATAAAATTAGTTCCATGCTACTATATGGCCTAAGTTGAAAGAGATCTTAGTTTGCTTCTACAGCAAAAATAATGTGATTTTGTGTCGGCTAAATAGAATTTGCTATAAAATTAGTTCCATGCTAAAATATTTAAGTCTAAGTTGAAAGGATCTTAATTTGCTTCTACATCAAATTAAGGACAAAACATTTTCCGGCATCTGTTAATATTATATGTGACTTCTTATTGAAGTAAGCTTGATTGTTGATTAACTCAAGTCTGGACATGTTTTAATAGGTTACTGTTCCTGGAGGAAGAGACAGGGATAGGAGAGATGACCTGTTAATCATACGTGATGGTGGCAACTCTTTCAAAATAATAGATAAGGTTACAATTGTTTTCAGCATAAGTTGGATGATATACGCCTGTGTGCATTTTCTAATTCCCTAAACTGAATGCAGAGCCAAAGGGATGATCCCACCACTGTTATAGAGCGAGAAGAGTGGGTCAAGACCAGGCAGGATATGGAGAGACATCTTTCGAAGCTTCGGGATTTCCCGGTCTCAAATTGGTTCTGATCTCATGCAAAGTTTTGGAAGATTTTTTTTTTTCTGGCATTGATGCAATGGTACCACTTACGGCTAGGTTCATTTTGTAATATGGCATGGTTCAAGAAATGGAAAGGAAAAGAAGAAGAATCATTGGTGATTCATTTCGCGGGGAAATATTCTCATCCATCTTTTAGCCTGCAACAATATTAGGTTAAGCTCGGTTCTGTTGGTGGTGGCAGTGTTGTATGCTGCTGTATCTGTGTACAAGATGAATGTCATTAAGAAATTTTGATACTAATAAAATAATTCACAACAATACTTAATAGATTTCATCAAAAGAACCTCAACCACTTGATGGACATTGGATTGTTTAATATTTTGCACGATTATTTTGTTTTTAATAACTTTGTTTATGGTAACTCTCATTTTTCATGCCATTTTCCACCTTTGAAAAACCCTCTGCATTGTATTCACAGCCATGTTCCAAAACCAACGGCTACTGTTGACTTGCATACTTGGTTACACAGGTTCGAGTAGAGCTGCAACCGTAATGGCTGCAAGCACTTAGAACCATTATGCACGCTGTCTCACTTTGCGACTTTCAAGCCAATTTCTCCTTTTGACAAACCGAGGAATCTATTTTGACAACATAGGATGTCTGTTTGAAAAAACTCACTCCTTCATTAGAGCTTCATTATAGTGCATTTGTGTTTTACGTTGGGTTAAAATTCAAGATCCCCATTATTCTCAAAATTTTGACAGTCCTTCGTTATTCCAAACGAAAATGTTTTGCTTTCGAAACTTCAGAAATAGTCCTAAATAAAGGCTTTTGATAAGGGCACTATAAACTTTACTAAGGGCTAGCCCACTAATGAACAAAGTTTACTCATAGTAGCCCAATAGTTTATCCATACTAGCCCAAACCCCCCTAATCTCCACCGGAGTTCTCCTCCCTCCTCCCTTTCTTGTCGGAGCCCTCCTCCTCCGCCTCCTCTCCCGTCCTCCACCGCTGCCTCCCGTCGCCGCCTCTGCCTCCTCCCCCGTCTCCCGCCGCCTCCTTCCTCTCCCGTTCCTCCGTCTCGTACCCCCTTTCGGTGCTCGACTACCTCGGCACCCTCGGCGTCCGTCGCTCCTCCCTCCCCTCCTTCCTCCGTCGCTACCACCAGATCCTCCACTTTGCCGCCGGAAGACATGAATAATAACACAATGACAAAGAAAAATAACAGCACACAGGGAACCAAAAAAGAAAAAGAAAAAATAGAAGAACTGTTAAAATTTGACATATATGTTGACTTTTAGGACTGTCAAAATTTTGACAGTCCTACCAATTGGAAGTACTGTCAAAATTTTGACAGTCCTAAAAATTCAACATATATTTTTAGGACTGTCAAACTTTTGACAGTGCTACCAATTGGAAGGTCTGTCAAAATTTTGACAGTCCTAAAAATATATGTTGAATTTTTAGGACTGTCAAAATTTTGACAGTCCTTCCAATTGGTAGGACTGTCAAAATTTTGACAGTCCTAAATTTTTTGACATTGACAGTCTAAAAATCATGATCTAAAATTTGGACAGTCTTAAATTTTTTGACATTGACAGTCTAAAAATCATGATCTAAAAATTTTTAACTGTCAAAATTTGACATATATGTTGATTTTTAGGACTGTCAAAATTTTGACAGTCCTAAAAATTCAACATATATTTTTAGGACTGTCAAACTTTTGATAGTCCTACCAATTGAAAGGACTGTCAAAATTTTGACAGTCCTAAAAATATATGTTGAATTTTTAGGGTTGTCAAAATTTTGACAGTCCTTCTAATTGGTAGGACTGTCAAAATTTTGACAGTCCTAAATTTTTTTTCTGTTAATTTATTTTGTTAATTGGTGGGGGGGGGGGGGCCAATTTATTTTGTTAATTTTCTGTTTTATTTAAGAAAATATATTTTAAAGAAATAAAATTAAAATAAATTAACAGTAAATTTACTGTATCGAAATTTCAAAATTAACAAAAAATTAAAATAAATTAACTCAGTTGTCGATATGTATCAAAATATCCCAAATTTCTATCCTTAAAATTTGTTAAAGTATTCTGTTATTTAAAATAGTAAATTTATTATTGGTACATTAAATATTTTGTAAAATAAAATAATTTTTTTTTACCAAAAGTAAAATTTGGAGGTCGAAACATCGTTTTTTTGCGATTCTAAAAATTTGGGAAGTCCGTCAAACGATGAAACTGTTTATCCCGAAGTACTTTTCCACGGTCATTTTGGCACAAACTGGACCTTGTTTCGATCTCCCAGTCAAAAGTTATGATACTTTAAAGTTTTATTTTTTATATTTTTGCCTGTAATATGTACGTCTTACTTCGGATGAAAATTCTCTCTACACGAATTGTGTTACTCTCGTCGAAAACATACAATTCGACCTATTGTGTGACGAAAAACGATTTGAAAACAAATAGTTATGGCCGTTCGAAGTCTGATCGACGGCAGACGTAATATTCGTACGGTAGATTTTTTTTTTTTGGGTTCAACGATAACATATTTTATTTTTGATGTTAAACTAAAAAAAAAAAATTAAAATCCAAAACTAACTAAATAGAAGAAAACTAAAAAACAAAATCCTGACAATTAAAATGAGGACTGTCAAAATTTTGACAGTCCTCATTGTTTGTGGGACTGTCAAAATCCTGACAGTCCTAGTTTTATATAAAATTTTCAGTGGGTTAAAATTAGGACTGTCAAAATTATGACAGTCCTAACAATTTGTAGGACTGTCAAAATTTTGACAGTCCTTCCAAGTGGTAGGACTGTCAAAATTTTGACAGTCCTGATTATAACAGTCCCGAGTGAATTTTGGGAGTGTCAAACTTGTAATTATCAATAATAAAAATTTGGGCTAGTCCCAAGTAACTTTTAGGATGACAAATTTATAATTTTTGGTAAATTTTCAATGGACTAGCTCCAAGTAAAATGTGTAGTGCCCTTGTCAAAAGCCTAAATAAATAGGACTTATTTATTTTTACTTGTTTGATGTCTCCTAATATTTTTTAAAAGGTATCATGAATATGGAAATATTAGCATATTTTTGACAAATTGGTGATGGCAATATATTATGTAGGTGTCCCTAGCATTCGCCATTTGAAAAATATTTTTTTGTTCGCGTGATAGAGGCCCACTGTTGCATTGAACCGGCCCAATCTTGTGCTTGGTTTAGACCACGCACAAAAATAACCCAAACAAAACCGGACAACCGGTCCCTCCTTTCTTCTTCTTCTTCCCGATTCCAAATTCACAGATTCAAACGAAAGGAGAAGAAAGAAGAACCAGAACTCTCTCTCTCTCCTCTCTCTCTCTCTCTCCTCTCTCTCTCTCTAATGGCTTCGAGATACTGGATCGTCTCCCTCCCCGTCCAGACCTCCGCCGCCTCCCTATGGAGCAACCTCCAGGAGTCCGTCTCCAGGAACGCATTCGACACTCCGCTCTACAGAGTAAGATTTCTCAGCCAGAACCCCTCTAATTTTTTTTACAATTTCCGTTCGAGTCCCTCCATTTCTAGGGTTTCTGATCAAATCTATGGTTTCTCTCCCAGTTCAACACGCCCGATCTCCGCGTGGGAACCCTCGACTCCCTCCTCTCCCTCTCCGACGACCTCCTGAAGGTATTTCTGTGCTGTTTCAGTTTCAAAGTTTGGATCTTTGGTGGTGAATTGTGGGAATTTTGCAGTCGAACGCGTTCATCGAAGGGGTCTCGCACAAGATTCGCCGCCAGATCGAGGAGCTGGAGCGGGCGTCGGGCGTCGACGGAGGGGCACTGACCGTCGACGGAGTGCCGGTCGATTCGTACCTCACTAGGTGAGGGCATTTTGATGATGATGATGATGATGATGGGTTTGGGATTTTATTTGTTTTGGTTTTGGGAGGAGTTGGTTGACATTTTTGGAGACGATTTAGGTTTGTTTGGGATGAAGCTAAGTACCCGACGATGACGCCACTCAGGGAGATTGTCGACGGCATCCATGTACAAGTTGCCAAGATCGAGGACGACATGAAGGTTAATTAGTTATTAACATTCCTTCAATTTCTATGATGCATTAGACGCTAACGATTTATAACATGATAAAACCTAGATATAATCCATAAGTGACAAATATATTTAGTAGGAAGTGGACACTCTGGAAATCAGTGCCCTGTATGTGTTGCGTCGTTTTTGAAACATATCAAATACACTAGGAGATGAAAAAATCGTGTCATATTAGTATCAGTTCAACATTGTTTTTATACCTCTAAATGAAAAATCTGCTCTCATAATTTAAAGCTTGAAGGAGAATGGAGAACAAAGGATTTAATGGGGATCAATACCTATGTAGATGTAGAGGGAATTAGTTCATATAGATTGGATCTTGGGGACAGTGTCATGGTCCTCAAGGGTGTGTTTTATGCACCGCACCTGCTATGTTGAACGGACATGGATCCGATACAAGAAGTCAGTGACACGAATCCAATACCTATTTTGGTGTGTCATAGTGTATTTTGGAAGGCCCTACACGTCCAATACTTGTAACCGACACGACCACGATACAGATGTGCCATGAGTTTTCAAGTATCCGTGCTTCTTAGTGCACCTGGCATAAGACATCTTATCTTTGTTTCCGCCTTGCTGAAGAGGGGTCTTGATTCTTGAGGTTAGGTGTTACTATAGTAGGGTCTATATTGGGAAGGAGTAGGACAAGTGTTTGCTATGGACAAGTTTGTAGCTGAACATGATTTGTGTCTTTCTGTTATAAAATATAGTTCCAGTAATTGTTTTGAATTACTCTTTTTGTCTTTTATCTGATTTTGATCTCTGACACATGAGACTAGGACACCCATGTTATATTAAGATAGATTAGACAATTAAAATGAACTTGTTACCAAATTTGACAGGAGTAAGAAATAAGAATATTACCCTGTGAACACTGCTTGACTGGCAAAATGATTAGAAAACAATCAATTTTCGGAACGTCAAAGGCCAAGTGAACTTTTAGAAAAAGTCCACTCGGATGTTTGTGGACCCTTGAGTGTTAACTGTTAAGGCCCATGGTAACAAGGAATGTATCATAGCATTTATAGATGATTATTCCAAGTTACTTCTGTATATCTCCTAACTAGAAATCTGAAGTATTTGAATGTTTCAAGAACCGAAGTAGAAAGAAAACTTCGAAGGTTCATTGAGGTGTTGAGACCTGATAGAGGTGAAGAACTTAATTCAAGAGAGTTTGACAACTATTGCATTCTGGCATCAAGAAACAAACAACAATGCCTTATACACCACAACAGAATGCATGCTTGAAAGGAAAAAAAATAGAACATTGATGAATGCAGTAAGATGTATGTTGTCTCATTCTGGGATCTTCTATAGTTTCTGAGGTGAAGCATCATTAACTGCAAATTATAAATTATGTTTTGAATAGAATTCTCACAAAAATGTTAGTATGAGCCATGGTAGTCAAATGTGCGTCTCGAAGAAAGGCGCAACAGTTGTCACAAAAATGTTAGTATGAATCATGGTAGTCAAATGTGCGCTTCGCAAAAAGGTGCAGCAAATGTCCCTCACATCTTACTAGGCAAGACGCCTTTCTCTAGGCGCATCCAAGACGCGCTTACTAGGCAAGACGCCTTTCTCTAGGCGCATCCAAGACGCGCTTTCTACAAGGCACAACCAAGAAAATGCACGCCTTATATTTTTTTTATAAAAAAACTTTGAGGAATGGAGATAATCCTTACCTCATACAAGTAGTTGGTAACAATTGAACTGGAAAAGCTAAAATTTACTAAAAGCATAGTAGATTATACAAACTTTTGTTAGTTCTGTTGACTGCTACTGTTGCTTTGCTAGTTCACTTGGTTATGTTTTAACGTATTTTTGTTGGTTTTAATATGTTATTTGGCTCTATTTCTTACATTACAAATTATTTTTTATCTATATATATATATATATATATATATATATATATATATTTTATATTTGCGTCTCGCTTTGCTCGGACGCACCCCTTAACTATTGCTTGCGTCTCAGATGATATGGACATTTTGTGTCTCGAGTGCGCCTTGTGCCTTTAACTACCTTGGTATGAACCACATGATATAGGAAGCCCATTTGTCCAATATGAACGATTTGGAGAGTACGTAAATTCTTATTAGAAAATTAGTTCGTATGATATTGGGAGTTACGTTTCCTCACAGAAGTTTTGGAGGAACAATATGTTGGGGGATAGACAATCTGTTGGAGGTTTCCATTGAGGAATACACAACAAAAAGGACCCTCCCCCCCCCCCCCCCAAAAAAAAGAAAGAAAAGAAAATGAAAAAGAAATAAAGAAATAATTTTTTTCTTCCTCCTCCCCCCCCCTCTCTCCCTCTCTCTCTCTCTCTATATATATATATATATATATATATATATATATATATATATATATATATAACAAAGTAAGAAAAAATATTGGTATCAAAGCCGTCATATTCTGGCGGCCTTGACGAGAATATGGCAAATTACCAGGTTCAACACCTGACCAACGAACAACTCGTATATGCTTGGAACTCAAATGTGTTTATCGTTCTCCGATGAGTTCACAACGCAACGACCAATCCGTACATGCTAGGAACTCGAGTGTGTTCATCGTTCTCCGACGCATTCACAATACAGTACATTTCCAGTTTTACTCAACAACCTTGACTCCGTTGTTGCTCTCCTCCTTTTTGTTGTGGTGCATCCATTATCCGGGATGAATTCGACTATCTCAACTCATCTATTTTATTTTGTGGACGGCTACATATTCCTCTCTCTTGTGATCATATATCCTATCATTAATATATGATTGGAAGTGTTTACATGTTAACATGCTAGTCAAAACTCACATCTTAACCTCACAATCACATGTTATAGGAAATATATTGGAGTTTTTTTAGTCCTTCACTTTTATTTCTTTTGCGGTTAAGAATTAGTGTCCTTCCAACCAGTATTATTTCTTCTTGCCTTGTTAAATGGGGGGAGAGAGAGAGAGAGAGAGAGAGAGAGAGAGAGAGAGAGAGATTTTTTGTTCGGGCTACATTTTGCTGTTGTGTATTCTTTAATTGGAACTCCCATTAATTTATAGGGACGATCCAATAGATCGTTCGCCCCCAACATACCATCCCTTTGAGAATTTATGTTAGAAAATGTAACTCTCGATAGCGTGCAGACTAATTTCCTGATCGGGATTTTCATATCATTCAAACTGTCCATATTAGACCAATGTGCTTCCTATGGCATGTGGGCTATACTAACCTTTCCCACTTGTACAATGTGTCATTTTGATTTCCAAGTATACTTTGACTATTTATGAGATTTAACTTGAACTCACTTCCACTATCCGTAACATAGTGTCATTCTGTATCATCCAATCTACACTAACAATTCATGAGACGGGGAAACAAATTTCCAAGACCATCATTATTCAATAATCTCTATTCATTATTTATGAAAAACTTGCCCTAGGTATTTCTAGGTCTCATCAAACCATCATGTTTGATCAACATTTTCGTTTGAAAACCCTTTGTCAAGGGATTAATAATCATATTACGACTAGAATGTAAGTAACCTTGACTTCTTCTCCATAATATCATATCACGAATGTAATGATATTGAGTTTCAATTTCCCTTCCTTTCGAACTATTTACCATTATTGATCAAGCCGATAGATGTGATTGTCACTGTAAATCTCAATTGGTCCATCCACTAAATTGAGATCAAAGACCTCTAGGAACCGTCTTCTCCAGACTGCATGAGTATCTGCCATCCTATAGTATCTGCCATCCTATAGGCTACGTACTCAGCTTTCTGTGTGTACACATCCCCTGGTTCTTGCTACCCTAAGAATATCTGAAGTATTTGAATGTTTCAAGGGATATAAAACTGAAGTAGAAAAAAAAAACTTGGAAGGTTCGTTAAAGTGTTGAAAACTGATAGAGGTGGAGAATTTAAGTCAAGATAAAACATTGATTGAATGCAGTAAGATGTATGTTGTCTCATTCGTATCTTTCCAAGGGTTTCTGGGTAGAATCAACATTAACTACAAATTATGTTTTGAACAGAATTCCAACAAAATCAGTTGAGTCAACACGGTATGAGATTTGGAGTGGACCTAAACACAACTGAAGTCACTTAAGAATTTGGGATTGCATAGCACATGTTCTCATTCCATATCAGGTTAGAGATAAACTGACAATCAAAACCTTAAAGTGTAGATTCATAGGTTATTCTGAAAAATCCAAGGGATATAGGTTCTTCCATCGAGAAAAAAGGGTCATTGAAAGTAGAGATCATACTTTTCTAGAAAATCTGAAGGAAAGTGAACAAGTTGAAGAGGATGTATAACCTCTACAACCTTAGATGATGTTTCCATAGATGACCTCGATATAGTGCATGAATTTAATCATCCAATTATGTAAGATGAACCTGAAAATGAGAATATCCTATAGTAAATCAGCCAGTTGAACCTATCCAACCTGCAAACCTTAGTGGCAAAAGTCCTAGAACAACACATGCATAGATGGATGATTATCATATATATTTATATGAGCCATCTTGTTTCTTGATGGGTATTGAATCTATTGATATTGAGCAGCAAGATGATCCTCTTAAGTTTTGAGGATTCGATGAAATCGCAAGAATCAAATCAATGGCAAGTCATGAAGGAAGAGCTTGAAATCAATGGCTAGAAGTCATGAAGGAAGAGCTTGACTTCATATATAGAAACAAAGTATGGGAGCTGTGACTTGCCAGAAGGTAGGAAGTCCATAGGATGCAAATGACTCGATGAGTATTGAAGAAGAAATATCGAGATGACGGGTCTATTGATAAGTTTAAAGTCTATTAGTTGCAAAAGTCTTTACCTAGAAGGCAAGTAAAGATTATCGGGAGACATTCTTCGGTGACTTCCATCTATTTGGATGATCTTAGTGATTGTTGCATATCATTGGCTTCGAAAATTTTCAAATGGATGTCGAGAGTGCATTCCTCACATTCCTCAACGGAGAGTTGAAGGAAGTAATGTATATGAAACAACTTAAGGGATTTCAGGTAGAAGGACAATAAGACGAGGTATATAAATTTAGAAACTATTTATATAGTTTAAAATTGTCATGTCCCAGTACCGAAATACGGAGAACGAGGGGGTATGACATGACCAACTAAGCACTATAGAGTATGCCAGCATCCTGAAGTACACTCACACTTGTATACGACATGGGATAACTCTACAATCCAACAATCTTGTCTTATGGCCTACTAGCAATTCTATATCTCAATCCACAAACAGTAACAAAAATATGACAAATATGGAAAGTAATAAGGTATCCCAAAATACTATCTATATATAATCATGAAGCTAGTTGCCAAAATGATATACTAGCAAGGGTAACAATAAATACATTCATAATCTAGATGTAGCCTATAAGTAATATACAATCATGTTGTCTGAACGACGAAAACATACTTCTGAAAATACGAGCTAACATATGCTTAGGTTAACATATGCTCGGGTCTAAACGCCAAAAAGAATAAGGTACGACAAGTGGGTGGAGAAGGAAACCTACTGAAACTTTAGTGCCGCGGGCACCTCATGCGGTATATTAGAGTATAGTGCCGGTGGATCCTCTGACTCTGCTACGAGATCTGGCAATGCAAAACCAGTGGGATCAATCCCAAGTAGCAAGTATGATAAATGAAGCTCGAAGAAGAGGTTTGAAAATTGAAATAGGAAATACGATCATACAACACTATCTATCATGGCATAAATGAAGCATAAAGCAACATGCAAGACATATAATAAGGAACATAAATATGGAGAGTCGATGCGGTACCAACGTACAATTCCAAAAATAAGTAGCTGAAGGTAAGATAACTACAATAACATATAATAATGAGAAGAGAATAACAACAAGCCACGACCAATCATATCCTATGACATTATATTTTTAACAGCATAATTTATCATTAATGCTAAGGGAACGAGGATTTCGACAGGAACGTGCGCTGCAAGCACCAAGGCTGGCCAGGCTAGACAAAAACATAAATGTCATAAGCGTGGGTCTTACCCTCAGAATCATAGTGGTTATCACCGATGCCACAACTTATAACATATACATATAGACTAGCAGGTATAGGGCATATCACGACACGACCTCTGGGCGAACGAATCTGAAGCATAGACAGTGTGGCAGCATATGCCTCCAGAATCCTCTCATGCTCTATATGATTAATCTAGTTATTTCCCTACAAGTCAAAGTCTCGAATCCCTAGCCGTGGACACTCGGAGATTCGAGCCTGTCGTATACCAGATGCTAGATATTGTCAAAGGTGCGAGACAATGAGCGACCATCGATTACATCATAAGTGGTGTCACCGTCACGTATGTTATAAACAAGACAACATAGTGGTCATCTACTCGACCACTAGGCTAATTGACATACATGAGGTGGTATGCGTGGCAGAAGACTAATACGTAGTATATAAATATGTAGGCCCACACAGGGCCTGGAACAATATCAAAGCCATCCGATAGGAGTCACTTGAAATAGGCCCCTAACATTATGGTTACTCAAGTGTCGAATGTAAAGGTTAATATTCTAGCGAACACAAATAAATCTTCCTAACTCTAGTCCATGATACCACAATAAATAAGACTGCGAGAGGCATGTGAATGATCGAGCTGGTTCGTCTCTATATTGCACGATACCCATGGTACGACACGAGCATAGCAAGGCAAGAATCTATATCAGGATACTAAGAGCAAGGCACTGAACAATCTAAATAAAACATGAGTTATAAGTTGTACGTCAAAAGGTACCAGAAAATCCCTTATTTGTGTTGAAATGACTAATTCAAGATATGGGTAACTCGGAAAACCACATTGAGCTAGTTCAACACTTCTGCGAATTAGTCATTTCAACATAAATACGAGATTTCTGAGACACTTCTACGAAGCGAGAATTAGGGTTACATTAGACTAGCAGGGAAACCGAGACACTTCTGCGAAGCGAAAGTTCAAAATCCAGCTTAGATTATGGCTGGTATTAGACCAGTCGGCATATCCTCGACAATCTACTAGTGTACTGGGGGCTCTGATACTTGTCTAGAAGTCAGTTTTTGGTTCGAGATTTCGATCAAATTTTCAATCAAATCCCAATCAAAGTTCCACAAGTTAGTAATTAAATAAAAAAAATGTGAAGTGTGCAAACAATCCTGTGTCAAATAGTCGAGTAAAACGAAGAGTACGTTAATTTTTCTCAAAATCTTAGGTTTCTCGGATACTTCAAGCAATAGATGATTAGATCCCCCGTAACTAAGTGTTTCTAACATGTATAAGATCCTAAGGGAGTATGAATGTACTGAAATAAGTAGATAACGAGTAGGTATGCATATTTATAAAACTTCAAATAAAACCAAGGCAAGCCTTCGTTCAAGCAAGGTATAGTTGTCTTGGATGAGAGCAATGCCAAGCCAAACCCTAGCTATCTAGTCCTTGTCCAACACTTGGTCAAGTACTAAACAACATGCCAAAAGCTCCTCTCCTAGGTTGGCTCATTGGCAAGAGCAACAACAACAGCAAGAGGAAGGAGAAGAACAAAGTGAAGGAAGGAGAGAAAAGAAAATGAGGGTTGGTTAAGGGGTTTTAACCAGCTCCCTTGGCCTCTAGATTGCTGACAACTCAGCAATTCTAACCCCCTCCCCCACGATCCTAGCCAATAAAGAAAAACAAAGTGATCACTGGTCACTAGCCAAATCAGTCAGCACGCTGACTAGGAAACCAATTGCCTGAATGGTATGTCGCTGGCACGGGTAAGGGTATGATTTAGGGTTTTGAGTTACTTGATCTATCGTGCAGGTCCTAGCTCGGGTCTTTGGTATTACTAGGGACTTCTAAATGTCTCGGGTAGTCTACATATGAGTTGGTTATCAAATAAAATCCACGAGAATATGTTTAGGTTACATAAGTTGATTATCCATTTAAGTTCTCGTCGTTTATCCCATGAGTGACGCTCGTGCGATATTGGGCAAGCAAATCGAGAAAACTACGAAAACAAGGTGAAGCAAGAAATTCAGGCTAACAATACTGGCTTGTATCGAGTACAGATACACAAGGCACGCAAGTACAAGATACAGTATCAGTACTGAACATGAAAATACGGATATCGAGAGACAGGTCTTACAAAAACAATCATCTAGACAATGATATCTCAAATGTCACAATAATTTTACCCAACTTGGTTTCGTTGCAAACAAACTGGATAAGTGTGTATATATCTTGAAGAGTGGGAGCAGTGTTTTCCCTATATATGGAGTACATTTTGCTCGCTAGAAATGACATAGAATATGTAGATGGCATTTTGCTCGCTGTATATGAATAACATTTTGCTCGCTGGAAATGACATAGAAGTGTTGAACAAGATAAAGTCAACACTCACTTAGTAGTGATTCTGAGACAAAGGATATCCTTTGGGATAGAAAGTCTAGAATTTTGAGTTTAAATCAAGAAAATATTTGCATATAGTACTTATAAGATTTGGAATGCAAAACTGCAATCATACACCTATAACATTAGTTACTCGGAAGATATTGTATAAGGAACAATGTCCTGGAGAGAGACAAAAATCACTCAGTGCCCTAAATGTTTAGGCTGTTGGAAGCTTAATGTATGCAATGTTGTGTACTAAACCACATTTCACGTTCCCTGTGAGTCTAGTTAATATGTACCAGAGTAATTCTGGTCTAGCTCATTCTGGTCTAGCTCATTGGGAAGTTGTTAACAAGATTTGTAGTATCGGTACCGAAATCAGACAATTCCTACGAGTACCGGGATCGGATCAGCAGTATCACGGTTTCGAATCGGATTATCGAATTTTTTTGGTATCGAAAAACAAATAATCATTGACAGATTATTAACATTTTAGAAAATATATTTTATACATTTAGGTATAATTTTAAGTATTTTCAATGTTGTTTCTTAGCAGTTTTAAAATTGAGTGAAATAGTAGTCACCCTTGTCGATTGATTTACATGCGATTGTTAAGTTTTATTCTTTACATGCTTTTAAAACATTACTATGCTTTTACATCATTGCTGATCAGTCTTTTTCGTTCAATTTTCTTTTCGCCCAATTGAGATATCCCTAATGTCAGTATCGGATATCGGTCGTTATCGGATCTGGACATGCTAAATTGTATCGGTATCGACCGTATCGAATCAGTATAGGCCGATACTGCAAACTATGGTTGTTAAGAGGATTATGAACTATCCGAAGCGTACAATGCATCACAAATGAGATTATCAAGCAAACTCGCTTGAGGTTCTTGGTTATCCGGTGTCGACTTTAGAGGAGATAAAGATGATGGGAAGTCTACTTCAGGATATATGTTCATATTTGGTAGTGCATTTATTTCTTGGGGTAGCAAGAAGCAAGGGTGTCGAGCAAGATACATATAGAAAGCTGACTATTAGCTTGTAGTATGACAACTTTCATGTCGTCTGGATCAGACGGTTCGTAGAGTAGTTGGATCTCAATTTGGTGGATGGACTAATTGAGATTTGCTCTGACGATCAAGCAATCATCAGCTTGAAAAACAATGGTGTAAATAGTTCGAAAGTAATGGATGTTAAAATTCAATATCATTAAATTCTTGATATTGTGGAAAGGAAGAACTCGAGGTGACTTACATTCGTACCATTGATATGATTGTTGATCCCTTGACGAACCGTTTTTCAACAAAAATGCTCATCAAACATGTTGGTTTGATAGACCTAGAAATACGTAAGTCATAGATTTTTTTATAAATAATGAAAAAAAACACTAATGAATAATATCTCAGGAACTTGTTTTCACATTTGAACAATAGTAATTGGATGATACAAATTTACACATCTTATAGTAGGAGTGAGTTCAAGTTCATATCGTAAATAGTTAGGATGTACTTGGAAATCGAGACGACATGTTGGCCAAGTAGAGGATATTAGTATATGATTCAAATACCACAGGAAGTCGATTGATCCGATATGGACAGTTTGGAGGATACGTAATTTTCGATAGAAAAATTAGTATGCAAGATATTGGGAGTTACTTTTTCTCACAAAAATTCTCGGAGGCAGATTTGTTTTATCGTCCCTTATAATGGGAGTTTCCATTGAAGAATATTCAATAACAACATAGAGCCCCTACAAGAAATTTCTCTTCTTCCTCTATCTCATTCCATCTACCTTATCAAACAAAGCAAGAACAAAAACTATTAGGTTGGAAATGAATAATTCTTAAACGCATAAGAAAGAATAGAATGTAAAGAACTTCACGAATTCTACTATATTTCATGTAGCATGTGTGTGTGAGGTTAAAATGTAAGTTTTGAATCCTTGTGTTGGTACATGTAACTTGTAGGTTAGCATATGAATATTATATTAATGATTGGATACATCATCACAAGAGAGAAAGAGACATATAGCTGGTTACAAATTAACAAATTAAAATAGATGAGTTGAGGTCGTCAGATTCACCTCGGACAGTGACGAAACACAATAGAGGGAGGAGAGCAGCATTGAAGGCAGGATCCCTGAGGAAGACTGGAACATACTGCATTGTGGACGCAACAGAGAACGATAGACCCACCAGGGTTTCTAGCGTCTTTGGGTTGGTCGTCGGTTGGTTGTCGGTCTGATATTGAACATTTTTTTTTTGACAAAATAGATGATAAACCGATGTAGCTCTCAAAGTCAACAACTTAAATACTTCATGTTGCTCTGATACTTCATCATGTTCTCGTCAAGGCCTATCTTCCTATGGTATGTGGGTCATACTAATAGAAGGCCCACAAGTTACTGATCTCTTACTATCTTTTTAGGAGGGGATGTTTATAGGCACAATATAATATTTGAGTGTTCATCGTTTTGACATACCACAAGTGTTTTAAATAATGGCCGTCTAGGCGGTGCCTAGGCGCGAGGCGGCTGCTCTCCTCGTCGCTTTTGCCGTAGGCGGTGGAGTAGACAGATGGCGCAGTTTGGCGACGTAGGAGTAGGTAAGGCGGCGTAGGAGGGCATCTATCTCGAAAAAAAAACTGCAGATTTTATATTAAAAAAGGATAGAGAGCATCACAGTTTCAGAACTCTGGACGCTCTTTATTCTAATTTATAACTAATGTCAATTGAGGGAATCCGACTCCATATTCTGCGCCAAAGACATTGTCAGTATCAATAAACTTGAAATATTCAAAATTACAAAGAACTAAATTAAGCTTCTTGAGAATTTTATTTAGTGCTTACATACATAGATAGATGTCATACACATAAAACGAGGTATTAGGCGCCTAGGCGGTGCCTAGACAGTAGGCGGACCTTCTCCGCCGTGCACCCGCCTACCGCCGTTTAGAACATACCATTGGAAGCTGTTGGCCTTACTATATCATCAATCATACACTCATTGTTGAATAATAGGTTTTTGTAATTATATTTGTATTGTGGTCATCTCATGAATATCAGCATTATTTTCATTGGAGGGTTCCTTAAAGGTAGAAGTGTTGCCAATAGAGGAGCTCCTGTCATTGATCTCCTTTCAGCAAGTATGTTACTGTTTATCTAATTATTTTAGAAGGATTTCTAAATAATCGGTGGTAGCGAAGATTGACATGCTATAGTGCGTCGATAAGGTCCCTTGTTGCAAACTGTAACATTACCATTTGTGGAAGTTGTACATGTATAAATTCATAACATCCATCTTAATATTATTCCATTCAAAACTATCTATTGCGGGTGTATTTTGTCTAAAAGCAAGTAAACAAACAAAAATATCTATCGCAGGGGTGAAATCAATGTTGAAATATTTTTCATCAAAAGCTAACGGAAACAACAAATAATAAATGAAACTATGCCTAAATGTATCAAATAACTTTTCTAGTTTTTCAAAAGCTTTGATCTGAAACCGTAGAAACCACATAAATTTTGAACCTTGCTGGATAAGTGTAAACTTAATGAAGAAGAATTCTAGAGAGAAGTTTATATATATATATGGGCAGAGGGATAGCTACCATGTAAGATGTGTATGGTGTATGTCTTCACTCACTTTCAGCTAATCGAACGAAAACACATGGAGACATGATTGGCTCTTAAATAGTGGGGTACTAGTGATCAGGTTTGAAATTGAGGTGGATTCTCAAACATTGGAGAGAGAGAGAGAGAGAGAGAGAGAGAGAGAGAGAGAGGGGGGGGGGTTCCCCTATTATCATATTCTTACACAGGATACAAAATATAACTATTACTAATAAGAAAGATCTACTTTAGTTATTATCTTTGGTTTGAGCAATTGGCTTTTGATACATAACAAACTTGCACATATTGTACCTGAATGTACCGTATTATTTAATTAGTATATACACATGAAGTGCATGTATGGTAGGTAATTACTAAAGCTATATAAACTTCTGGACCCCAAAACTTGTTCTAAAAACTGGATTTAAGCACTAATCAATAGGATAAGTGGCTGCCTGATAAAGCAGAATTTCCATGCTGGCCCGATTGCAATCAATTGGCTTAATCAGTTATTGTTCCTTAACCAAAGTTATAGTAAAAGTTGGTTAATATAAAACATAATGTTGAGAGCTTAGGATGCAGTGATGCACCAACCTATGTTGGCCTTGATGGGATGTGACTAAGCTGCAAACCATGCCTAAACCCTTAGACTGCATAAAACACAAGCAACAATGTAGATGGTTGTATGTTGCTTTTTTAAAAATAAGACATGCACCAATATGTTGCAAACATCAGGACCTTATTGTATACAAAGGGTAACTTTATAGTGCTAATCAAGGTGGCAAGCGGTTGGTATGTTAAGTGCTTTACATAATTCATGGCCAAAATTTTCTTTACTATTCCTTTTCTATTAGTTTTGTACTTACCATCTGAATTCTGTATGTTGCAGGTTCGCTCTGCAGAGTATAATAATGTGCGCAGTCAACTCAATGCAATAAACAGAAAGCAAAGTGGAAGGTACGACTCTCATCCTTAACATAGTTTTACCTTGTGGATGGAAACTTTAGAATATTTAAACATTTAAAGTATGGCTATGAGTAACTTCTTTCCTCGTTTTTTGTTAATATGTTTGTTTTTGAAGTCAGGACACTGAAACAAGGCACCTTTTTTTTATTTGGCAGCCTAGCTGTTCGAGACCTTTCTAACTTAGTGAAGCCAGACGATATCATCACATCAGAACATTTGGTGACACTTCTTGCAATTGTTCCCAAATACTCTCAAAAGGACTGGCTATCAAGCTATGAAACCTTGACCACCTATGTGGTAAGGTGTTATGCAATCTGTAGTTTTTTAATTGATACAAAACAACGTCCTTATAATCGACTTTATTCTACTTGCTATTTTGTCCATTTGATTTTGTTTAGCAAATGTTTCTTCTGAAATTGACTTTAAGATGGTTATCAGCAAATCCTACAAGTTGGTTTTTTCAGGCTGTTGTATTTATCAGTATTGAGAGATCTTGCATAGTCGATTAGGTGGTATATGTTCATCTCCTTGCTTTTATCGATATATGGAATTTCAAGAATTAAATGCTTAGAAGCTGTTGTCTGCTACTCTCAGTGACTTTTTATGTAAACTTAGTGGCTTGTGCATGTAATAAGAGAGTATTATTCATGGATTATCCCGAGTCTAGAATTAGATTAGTCGTTACAATAGTCAACGGAGGCAGGAAGGGTAGTGTCTCTGTTGGAATTGACTTAAACTAAATCGAAGGAAGACTATATGGTAGAAAAAGTGTTACCGTGTTAAAGTCCCTGCCACTGCACCATAACTCTTGAGCTTTAGTGAGGAATGAGGTTTATATATTTATATTATCAATATGTCCTGAGGCCGAAGACCCATTTTATGGGTTGAGAGCTGGATCCACGAAGAGGTACAAGTTTACGTAAAATCTGCTTAAAATGTTCGCCAAAGAGATTGAACCTGGGTGCTATGAGACCATGTTAATGTCCCTACCAGTGCAAGAAAATTCTAGAGTGTTGGTCATGGATGAGGTTATATATTTATATTATACAACATACCCGAAGGAGCCGACTCTTGTACTCTGACACGATGATATTAAAGCACAAAAATGACACGTTCAAGTTACAACTTTTATCATTTTTAGCATTATATGTGTGTTATATGTGCATTGTACCTATGCTACTTTTTTTTTACTGTTGTTTCACTCCGTGTTGAAGCTATTCTCAACCACTATATCTTAATTGTCTTGATATCTACTTGAGCTTATATTTAACTAAAAGGGTCCTTTGTCCCACTGCAAGAAATCTTGCTAATAGATTTTTATTTATTTATTTATTTATACTAAGAGGAGCTTGAGAACTTTTATGAGCTTTCTTGTGCTCCATAGCTGACCTCATTCTGATGGGAGAATGCGTAGATGATGATTATGGGGAGGAGAGCAGAGGAGCTTGAGAATAGAAGAAGAGAGTATTTGTAGGTTCGAGGGGAATATTATTTGGTTCGCAGTAAACTTCAAGCTTTTTTTGGTATCCAGCACAAGAAGGATTGTAAGTAGAGATTTACTCTTATATCAGCAGGAGCTCGAAATTAGATGGAAGAGGAGGAGAGAGGGGATGTGAACGGATGAATTTTTTATCCTTATGAGAGGAAACTTGGAGCGTCCAAAAGAGGCTTTCATTGATTTACTTGTACTACTATAGGCAGATTTAGTAAATATTGATGATTAGCCTTTTCAAGGTCCACCATATTCGTGAAACAAGCATTACATGAATCTTTACAAAATTGTGATGGTAATGCATTCATAGATTGAGGATATTACCTATAGCATGTTGATATTTTTGATGATTAACCTTTTCAAGATTGGCATACTGCAAAACAAGCATTGCCTTGCAGTAACGGTCTTATAGGCTGAAATTTTTGATGATTAACCTGTTCGAAAATTGCTTGAAATTCCATGAAAACAATCATCAGTGACGGAATATTCTTACGTTCTGGATGATCTGGTAAGCATGCTAGTTTAATGATTGCAAACCTAGGACCAGAATATTTAAAATTGATTAGCCTTTTCAAGCAGCCATACCCATGAAAACATTACTTTCTAGCAAAAATTTAATGTTAGTAATACACTCATAGGCCAAAGATAATACGTATAGCATCTCAGCAATAATTACTTGGAATTTCCAGAAAGCAACCGGCAGTAACTGTAATGCTCAGACTTTTAGTTATCTGGTAAGCATGCTAAATCATGATTGTCATGGTGCCACCAGACTACTAGGAATTGGTGACCACTAAAATATATCAATAACAATCAGTAGTTCCATTCAACCTGGGATAGTTTGTAATTTAATACTCTAGGCAGTATGAAAAAGCACCAAAAGCATGTTTTATGTTTGCAACCAGGCTGGTTTATCACATTCACCAGAAAAAGCTTAGAGGCCAGATATATGTGTTGAAAGACTGTGACACCATCTGTCGTTTTGATCATAGGTTGATGCCTTAAACTTGGATCTTGGTTCCATTTGTACTTTGTTTATACCATCAAAATTCAGCTCTTGGTTTCACCATATACCAGCTGAGTAACAAAAGTAGAGAATAACTTGTATAGCAAATGGAAATTGTTGCATAATAATATTCAGGACTTCGTGAGTTCATGTATTTTAGCACTTTTAGAAAAATTGATAGAATCATTTAATATCATTTTCCTATCTATGGAAAAATTGCTGCCCTTTCTCTGGCTTCCAAATATATGCTAGTTGGGACTTTTGTCTACTTACCTTTTTGATATTAAGTTTGATTGTGCTACCTAGTGACTGAAAACCTTATTCAGGTTCCTAGGTCGTCAAAAAAATTGCATGAGGATAATGAATATGCTCTTTACACCGTAACACTATTTGGTAAGGTTGCTGACAACTTCAAAGCAGGCTCACGTGAAAAAGGTTTTCAGGCAAGTATTTTTCTTGCTCCATTTTGGTGTGTTTGTGTGTATCATCAACCTGCATCTGAACTTTTTGGGGACACATACAGTTCTTTCTAACCATTGGAACTGGTATCTTAACTTTTTGTTATGTTTCATGATTCAGATTCGTGAATTTGAATATAGTCCTGAAGCTCAAGAGAGTAGAAAGCAGGAGCTGGAAAAACTAATGCAGGCTCAGGATAATATGAGGAGCTCTCTTTTGCAATGGTGCTATGCCAGTTATGGGGAGGTTATTCTTCAACTTTTTCAACACTATATTTTACTCCTAGTTGTATCTCATAGCAGTGCAGTTATCACTGAACCAGATGAAGGTTTCTAATTCATAAAGCGGAAAATACATGTGGAATTGTCAAGAGAGGGCCAAAATGGTTTTTGTATCATCTTCTAAAAGTCAAATAGATACCTATATTTTTGATCTTCTTAAAAGGATTAGAAGTATTAACAGAGGTTCTGTATTTATCTGTTATATTAAGAAAGGCCTTATGAAATATTTTCTAATTTAGTACCCTTTTGTTGAGAGTTATAGGTTAGCTGATGTCTAGGAGAACAAGGCTGATAGTTTTTTTTTTTACTTGCATAAGAATGGTAAGTAAGATAATTATATCCCAAGTTCCTTTAAATGTTAAGAATTGTGGCTTTAAATGTTAAGAATTATGGCTATGGATGTTGATTATTTCTGTCAATCTCAGGTTGTTATAGACTATTAAGCAATACTTTAGAGTATACGCAAGAAACCCAACACAGAATGCCCTGTGAGTCCTAAATTCAAATTACAATGGGTAAGTGCTTATTGGTTTTCGACACAAGTATTATCTAATTTCATTCTCTAATGTGGAAATAATTTGATATGGTTGGTCCAAGTTAGACGACCTATTTGATCTTGTTAAAAAGAGGTCAAGCAAGCAAGATGATTGTGGAACAGCTAGACGGGCCGGCCCTAAATTTAGAAGGGGTAGAATTAATTAAAGTTAAGAATATGAGTTGCATTTAGAAAGGGAAGAGTAGCAAGAAATTATGGTAGGTGTTGCAAGAAGTGATGACGGCATAATGGAGAACATGATACCAGGATCTGCAGTGAAAGACTTTAGGATAAGCTACTGGACAAGCCGACAAGTTCATATATGTTGGTTGAAGGGTCTGAAAGAGAATGTTTTTCTTCTCGGGGTGAGGTTGCTCTCAAAGAGCTCTCTGTCTCCATATTTGTGAATTGCTTGATGTTTGTTGAACTACATAAGCTCCACAACAAATATTTGAAACCAAAAGGCAGGAATGCATAATTCACAAGAAAACAGCAGAAGCAAACTGTTAATGACATAGTATGATCACTTAACCATCAGTATTTGATTATCATCGCTGCTTTCCAACATTGCTGCTTGAGCATTTCTAGATGTCCCGTATAGATTTCAAAGTTAAAAGATTCTTGTTAAGTGAAGACGAAATAAATTGGACAAACGCCACAAAAAAAGGATGATGTAACGATATTGCTTTCAGTAAAAGTTGGCATTTAAGGATGTTGCCTCCTAGACGCCAATTAATCTAAATGTTGCTGGAAACCCTGAGGTTTTAGGCAAAACATACCAAGGATGTTTTAAGAGGATAAGAGTTCATTATCATATTGTTATAATTATAGCAGGTTTTGCTCGAAACTGACAATTAGTCAGTTCCTGTGAACTACTAAAAGTTTAGGTACTGTTGGCAAATGAAGTTATTGAAGATTTAGGGCAAAGAAAGAGTAAACATCATTTACTAGTTAAAGGTAATTCTAATATGAATTTTGACCAGCATAAAGACATATAAGTGGGTGGATGGTTGTGCCTATGCAGTGATAAGTATAATTCAACTATTGGTTGTGAAATATGTTAGCCGACGCAGAGAATAAACTTTTTTTGAAGGTTGACTTGAGTGAGTGCCAAGATTCATGCTGCACATTAATTAGCAAGCATTACAGACCAAAGTATTTCAGTCATTGCCTTTTTACAAACCAAAATTGCGTATTCAGATATTTCTATTTTTTCAAGAAATTCTCTACTTGTATCATTCAATTTCTTATCTCCCTATGGAAAACATTGGTTCCTTTCTGCGTGGCCATTAACTCATTTGCCTTGCAGGTTTTCAGTTCATGGATGCACTTTTGTGCTGTCCGCGTCTTTGCTGAGAGCGTTCTCAGATATGGTCTTCCGCCATCGTTTTTGGTACCACAACTCTCGTAATACTTCATTTGTGGTTTTATTTGATTTGGTTAGGAATATTAGCATCATTCTCCTATGCTATTTTGGTGTTCTCAGGCTGCAGTACTGGCGCCGCCAGTAAAAAGTGAGAAGAAAGTGCGTAGCATCTTGGAGCAGCTGTGTGGAAATACAAACAGGTAGACATCTGCTTATTGTAGCTTCTACTGTCATTTGAAGAACAGGCAGCTTATGGACTATAACTTAGCTGGACTGTGATTGTCATCAATATCTTAGAGACACCCGAAGGGCCCGCCTCCTACTTATTCTGTAAAGCCGACCTCTTTTTCACCAGTGTTGACGCAGTGCGCGCGTAGATAAGGAAAGCAAAATCCCGATGGGGGAAGTGGAGGCTTTCTATTGTGCTCCCCAATTGGTTTTCTTTTCACCTTTCCTTCATGGTACTTGTACGCTATCGGTCATTGAGGAAATACAATAGAGCGAAGTGAGGCGAGATATATCACAGTGAGGCGAGCGAAGTGAGGGCTAGATAAATATGTTGAAAATGTAACTGTCTTAACTAAATTCCGAGAGGTGAAGCCTACTTTATCAATCTTCGGTTTTATGAGCGACAGGAAGTTTACTAAATCTGCATATTATCAAGACAAATTAATCAATTTGCAATATGAAGGGTGTTTTTCCTAGCCTGTTGAGTCTAACTAAAGTGTATACTTTGTTTTACAGCACTTTCTGGAAATCTGAAGATGAGGTTGCTATGCCTGGTTTAGGAGGGGAAGCTGAAGCTCATCCCTATGTTTCCTTCACTATTAATATTGTCTGAGGGCAATGAAGTTCAACTTGTTCTCGTCACGAATTCCAGAGTTTTGAGTATTATGTTCCTAGCAGGCTCTACCAATTCTTGGTCCTAAAAGAAACTTGAAGTTTTACTGTATATTAGTGCATGTCATGACAATTCTTTTTCGTGTATTCCGCTATTTGCATAATTTGGTATAGGCATCAGAGGAAAGTGATTGTAAGCTATTTTAGCTGATAATTGTCCCTTCTTCATAGGCCAAACTCTTGGTCCTTGTATTTTATGCTTCACTCAATAAGTACTGACGTGTGAATTCAGGAAATCAAAGTGCTATAACGTGTTAAATCTGAAAATAAAAATGTAATGGTCGAAATTCTGGAAGCTTTTCAAATGTATTTCATAACAGAGAATATTTTTTTCTTCATGTCATACACAGCTTATGATTATAGAGACAGCTGCATTTTTCGTTCAAAGAGAATGCTTAATACTGTGTTGTAAAAATGTAATGCCTCCCCAGACTCAATTTATAGAGAGCTGCATTTTTCGTGCTATTGCTTTACACCAGACAATATCTGCCAGCTCCATCTTTGGGTGCGTAGGCCTGATGCTCTCCGCCACCGTACGATGGATGAACTTACTGCCCCCCATGCTCTCCCATCTCCAGGCGTATGCTGTGAGGGAGGCGTCAATCCTCATGGAACGTATGATCCGAGCAAACTGTCGGTTATGTCCTGTCGGTTATGTCGATGAAGTTCTGGCATCCAATCTCCCTGTCGCAACACAATGCTGATCCGATCCCTCCTTCCTGACATTGCGTACGCATTCCACCCCCCGTGTTCCACGAGGCTCCGATGATCAATCCAGGGGTCAAACCATAAGTCTGTATTCTCCCCATCCTTGAATACCCTTGATATCAGTTTCTTCAGTTGAGAGCAGTAATATATAATGTTCTTGAAGACAACGAAATCATTATTGTTTGCAGATCGCCTCCATAGGTTGCTACCTTGTAGGCACCTGCTCTCCATCCACCTTGTCCATAGTGAACCCTTGGATAGGAGCTTCCAAGCTAATTTGATACCTACCACATCCTGCAGTGATCGAAGTCCTACTCCACCTTCGTCTCTGGCCCGACATAGGGTCTCCCACTCTATCGCATGGACTCCTCCCCTCCAGACAAAATTGGCACATATCTTCTCAATCCGCTTTATAGTGGCAATTGGAAGTAGGATTGCCTGTAACAAAAAATGGGAGATAGACGTGAAGACTGAACGAACGAACTCAATACGCCTCCCGAAAGAGAGGCTCTGAGTGTGCCACCCCTATACTCGTCTTTGAGTATACTTAACTAAACTCTGGTAGTCCAGGTCTCGAGCGTAGTTTACTGCAAGTGGGATGTCCAAATACTTGACAGGGAGCTCTCCACGCTCGATGCCCAATATCAAAGCAAGATCATCTTTATTAGGACAATGAGCATTAAAGTAAGCCTTTCTCTTGTCCCTATTAAGATGTAAATCCGCATGTTGCCCAAAAATTGCCATGATATATATATTTATTGAAAGACATGCATTTGCGGCCCCTTGGGATCAGATGGCTTCGCCATGAGTATTACTGTTGAAGTATTTTTCTATTTTGACATAAGTAAGCTTTTGTCCAACTTTAAGTAACATGGTATTAAGTTAACTTTAACCATATTAGGTAAATGACATTTTTGTCCCTTGGATTTGGTACGATACGTTTAGGTTTATTAGGTTTGAGGTTGGAGGAGGGAGGGGGACAACCAAGGGAGGAGGAAGATTGTGTGTGTGTATGTGTGCGCGCGCGTGTTTGTTCATGGACGGAACCATTAGTGTGGGTTGGGGTGTGGACTGGGGTGTAGTGTGGGGTGGGGGTGTAGGGTGTGGAAATGTCTTAATTTTTCTCGTTGATTTTACTTGAATCAAACCATCATTACGTTTTGAAAGTGTCTATTTTTCATTTTCACCTAATCCTTCATAGGTTCATGTGTACCAGTAACATTAGCTTTATCTGGTATCAAAAACCTCTATAATGTTGTCTTTTTAATATTTAATCCACATATAGCCTTATCCTGTTTTTTATATTTCTATTTCTTTGCATACAAGTTTACATACATCTAGAACATTCGGTTATGGTTCAATAACCAGTCTTCTTAAACTGGTTAGGCAAATCATACTGATTTGCATTAAACAAATATAAAGACCGATATACCGTCCAAACTAATCCATTCTAATTGATATCACGAACAATATCGATTTGGAAATGACACTGATGATAACATGGCAACCACTTGACGTTTTGGATTGCATGAGATTGAGAAAAAGGGAGTTCAAATTGCAACTTATGTCGTTTAGTCTCTCATATTTGGAGTAATCAGATCATACGATCCTGTTTTGCTTAATGGGTTGGATGCATTTGGAATTATATTAATCGATGCAACTACTTTAGTCTCACATGACCGCCCCATGGATTCATCTTAACTAAATCAGTCCTAGTTCAAATAATCTGAAAGTGATTTCCGCTCAACCCTACTAATACAAAGCCTAGAATTGAAATTCCCATATCCAATCTAAATTCCAAATTTATAGTTGTTAAATATTGTGCATTGAGTTACAAATATTGGAATTCCAGTTTGAAGCAATAAATACGCAGTTACCTTAAAACTGGTGAAGTAATAGTTGTGCTTGGAAGAAACGAGGTGGCACATAGGTTTGTTTCGTGGAGAAATTGATGTAAGCTTGGATTGCATCCTTGAAACTAATGCTGAAGAGACTAGTAGTTCTTGTTGAATAATATAGTTTCTTTCTGCATAACCTTTGTTGAATAATACCAAATTTGGTTTAAAACACAACCCAGGTTGATGCAATACATAATATACATTGTAGCATAATGTTTAAAAGTGATTGATATCTAAGAAAGTTCTACGAAAATAAATCGGTTTGGCATCTTTTTTTGAAATGTTATACATCAACCATCCCAAAAACAAAAGTGGGAATTAGAAAGCTTTTACAAAACATGAAACAAAGCTACTTGTTCCCAGTACAATTATCTAGGGATTTTTAAAACACTAGGTATAGATAATTAGTAAAATGAGGAAGTAAAGGAGATGCAATTAAATTGCATGTTACGATTGCAGCAGTCTCATGGTTACACAAAGAGCCTGATGTCGCACCAAGGATTCCTGAAAGCTTCATAGAAATATTTACAGCAACTCTCAAAATAGCTCTTAATGATCAGAGGTAGAAAAGAAGAGCTTGAAAAGCCAATCTAGAGACTCAATGCTTTTCTAAATAGTAGTAAACTCTAATAGAGAAGCCTGAACAAAATAGCATCATCACTCCCCGGCTTCACTCCTCGGCTTACCCTTAGACCCATGCCAAAGTAAATGCTTATATTCTAAATGAATGCAATGCTTGCCTGCTTATATGTTAACTTGTACTCGTTGCCTTATTTCAAAGTTTGTCACATAATTTATGCCACAATCAAGTAACACTATCTTGCCTTGCATTTCATTTAAGTTCCCCGGAAGACTATCGAATAGTCGTTCCGTGCAAGTATGAACCTGAAAGTACTCGGGACCGTTATGTCGCCAAGGCATTATTCTCGAACTAGGGGATTTGTACTATATCAATAATCCAAGATATTCCAGCTCGTGGAGCAATACTCGTCCCATGCTAAATTAAATGGCTCGGGGAGTCGATACTCATATTGTGAACAATCCTGCCTCGAACTTGTACATGATATATATATCATGCCTTGAACTTGTTCCTGTACCTGACCAGAGGCCCGGAAGATTAGAGACTTGCATGTCGCGGACAACTTGTTAACAAGTGGATCTTTAGATCCAGTTCCACGGACGGTCTCCGGGATACCAGGGTCGATCCGGAATAGAACTTCCTGTTTAGTCTTCCTATGCATGGACGGGATGGTTTGCAATGCATCATGTACTATCGTTGCATTACATCCTCGTTATTGACTAAAATTGGTCCTATATGGCTATGCCAACGACTTCTTGTTCATATAGATAAGCCATCCTCGCTTAGCGGCAATCCGCGTGCGAGTTATTGTATCGCATTGAGAATATTTGAAATACCTGAACGATCATGAGTATAACACACATGTACATATGGAGCACTTGAACATCTTATGCAACACACCTGATAATCTATGTAACTCGTGCTCCCGAAATATAACCTCGCACATGACACTTGTGTTATAATAAATGCTTGTGCTTGAATTAACTTGCTTTGCCTTGGACAGGGAAGGACGAATGGTAAGTTAGTAAGTCTCGTCGTGTTCCTTATATTGCACGGCGCACTGCCACATGAGTTAGGTTCTTCATCATTGCCATAAAACTGATCCTAACACAAGATTAGAAAGATAACTTAATAGATGGTGCACGGAACCTATATAACGTGTTTGGATTTGTCGAGGGGGCGAGAAGCCTCCCCACCAGTGTATTCATGTACTGATAACCCACTAGATTGCTTGCAGGGTGTGGGAGAACCTCGTTCGGTGCGGATGCCTCCTTCATGCGTGCTAAGGTGCAGAGTTTACTCTGGAGCCTTGAAGCATTGCGTTCGGATCTGAAGCACATATACATGACATAATGTTGGAACATCGCCTATGTATCATTCCACAAATGTAGCCACTTGTCACGCTTTTACTGTTTCAGAAATAGAGACTTGAGCGATTTGTAATCTCGGCCAAGCGCCTCTTGTAACACTTGTTCAATATCAATAAAGAGTTTGTTTTACTTCTATACTTGTGTTATTCAATGCTTCCGCTAACGACGACTCTGTGAACTTGTTACCAATTGCCTATGCGTTTATTATTCCGCTGCACTCGGATAATCTGTGCGACTCTGTGGCTTAGACCTCTTATCGCCTGTATGAACCTCGGCCTTGCATGGACGTGGCTTACACTCGTGCGACATCACGCCCAGATGGGTCAAGGATCGTCCCGCGGGAGCGCTGGCGCGGTGATCACGCCTAGTGGGGACGGCCGATTAGCCTGCGGGAGATCGGGGCGTGACACGATTTGCGCTCAGGAAGTCTCGAGGGCGAGACTTTTTCTGAGTGGTGTATAATGTAACGACTCATTCCGTTCAAGCGGACAACCGATTCAAACGGTGCAAGTGCAATGATCCGACCCATTTTGCTCAGCGAGAAGCCTCGTTTGAGGAAAAGGATTTCCAGACTTGGCCCTTCAGGAGTTCAGACTTAGACTTTCAAAGGCTCGCTTGGAGTATCGCTCGACCGAGGCGAATCATCGCTAAGGTGGGTGGCTACGATGAACTTGTCTTTGCTTAGCCAACGCACTTAAAATATGAACGATACATGCTAGTCGCTAGGTGAATCACCCCCTGCATGCTAATAAAGAATATAATGCACCTAGCTAAGGAAATAATCCTAACTTGTATTGCTTGTGTTAGAACATGGAAATAAAATTTGGCTTATAACTTGGACCCTCACATGCTATCTTTGCCTTGTGCAAGTAGACCCCGCTATGCCTCGAGTGGATCGTTATATACTCTCCGTAGTGCACTGTTTACTTGTTTACACTGCACGTTCCTAGATTATGTCGCTCGATATGTCCCTTTACGGTAATACTCCTCACACTACCCCTTAGACCGTGCCAACGTAAATGTTTATGTTCACACAAATGCAATGCTTGCTTGCTTATATGTTAACTTGTACTAGTTGTCTCATTTTATTGCTTGCCACACAAATTTGTGCCAAAATCAAGTAACACTATCTTGCCTTGCATTCATCCAATTCACCGAAAGACTATCTAATAGTCGTTTTGTGCAAGTATGAACCTGAAAGTATCCGGGACAGTTAGGTCGCCAAGGCAATTTTCGAACTAGGGGATTGTTTCATGTCAAGTAAAGCAAGAATCACAGCTTATGGAGCAAGACTCATTCAGGTATTCGGAGCCTTGATAGTCTCTCTCGAGCGGGCGAGATGGTGTATACGCCCTTATTGCTACACCCATCTCTGTCCAAGAGACTACACATCATCCAATGGCTAAGTGAATCGAGAATTAACATGTCATGTCATGAATTCCGTGAATCTGAAATCCAAGACTTGCATGGTCGCGGAAAACTCGTGCACGAGGTATCATGGATTTCTCGGATGATCGCCTAGGCACCGGGTGTCACGCCCCGATCTTCCGCAGGCAAATCGGCCGTTCCCGCTAGGCGAGAATCACCGCGCCAGCGCTCCCGCGGAACGATCGCTTTGATCCATCCGGGCGAGATGCCGCACGAGCGTTAGCTGCGCCCGTACAAGGCCGTGGTTCGTTGGCTGGCGGTAAGAGTTCTAAGCCACAGAGTCGCACAGATTGTCCGAGTGCAGCGGAATCATGAACGCATAGGCGATCGGTAACAGGTTCACTGAGTCGACAATATAGCGGAAGCATGGAAACACAAGTTGGAGTAAAGCAAGCTCTTTTAATCATATTGAAACATATGTTACAGGCGGCGTGTAGCCGAGATTACAAGTCGCTCGAGCACTCTCTCTCTCTGAAACATAAAAGCGTGCCAAGTGGCTACATTTATGGATGATGCACAGGAAATGTTCGGGCGATAATCAGGCGATGTTCAGGCGATGTTCCAACATTATGTCTTGTATATGTGCTTCAGTTCCGGACGCAGCGATGCTTCGGAGTGATCTCCACGCCTTAGCACGCACGAAGGAGCATCCGCACCGAACGAGGTTCTCCCGCACCCTGCATGCAAACTGGTGGATTATCAGTACATTGAATGCACTGATGGGGAAGCTACTCGCCCGCTCGACGAATCCAAACACGTATTATCAGTTCCGTGCACAACTATTAAGTTATCTTTCTAGTTGCCTTAGGATCAGTTTCATGCAAGGTTTGAATAGCCTAACTCGTGTGGCAGTACGCCGTGCGATATAAGAGGAAACACGGCGAGACTTACCAACTTACCAATCCTTCCCTATCCAAGGCAAAACAAGTTAATTCAAACAGAAACATGTATAAGCATTCAGGGGCAAAGCATATGCAAACACAAGCGTTTCAGTACGAGATCCCGTTCTGGGTGTACGGGTTACAGGAAATATCAGGAGTGTTGCATACGATGATCAAGTGCTCTTTATGCACAAGTGTTGTTATAACAAGATCGTTCAGGTGTTCAGTTATTCTCGATGCGACGCAGTGACTCGCACGCGGGTAGCCGCTAAGCGAGGATGACTTATCTATATGAACATGAGGTCACTGGCACGGCGCCATAGTGGACGGCGTAGTCTCTTGTCGGAATGGTGTGCAAGCAAAACAGGAGGCATTGCACCACATCCCGCTCGAAGCAGGCGACTACTCAGGAGTTCCGTCCGGATCGGATCGGTGCCAGTGCCCCAGCAACCGTCCGCGGAACTAAACCTTGATTTCCAAGTTGTCCTGTGACCGGGCAAGTCTCTAATCTTCAGGTTTCGGGTCAGGAACAAGAACAAGTTCGAAGCAGGATATATATATATATATATATATATATATATATATATATATATATATATATATATATATATATATATATATAGAACAAGTTTCATGGAACGAGTTCAAGTCAGGAGATATATATATATATATATATATATATATATATATATATATATATATATATATATATATATATATATATATATATATTGAACTTGTTGAGGCAGGATCAGGATTACTCTAAATGTTGAGTATCGGCTCCATGAGCCATTTGATTCAGTGCAGGACAATATTGCTCCATGAGCTGGGATTTGGGATCACAGAATTGGTGCAAGTTCCCTGGTTCGGGAATTGCCTTAGCGACCTAACGGTCCCAGGTACATTCAGGTTTATTCATGCACGGAACAACTATCAGGTAGTCTTCCGAGGAGAACCTAAATAAATGCATGACAAGCATAGTGTTTCACGGTCTGGGCATAGTTATGCAGCAAGCATTGAAACTAGGCAATATAAAAGCAGGCAAGCATGCACTTGTATAACTTAAGCATTCAAGTTCGCTCGGGCCCGAAGGTAAGCCGAGCGAAACCGTACGGGGCCTTTCCGAGTGATGTTATCTAGGGTCGTGCAGTATAGGAAGTTAACAGTGCACTACTGAATAAATATATGTCGTTCTACTCGAGGCATAGCGGGTCCAGTTGCTCGAGGCAAGGGTAATATGCTAAGGTCTGAATATATATATATCAATATTTTATTTCCATGTTCTAGCATAAGCAATACAAGTTGGGATTATTCCCTTAGCTAGGTGCGTTGTATTCTTATTAGCATGCAGGGAGTGATTCACCTAGCGACTAGCATGTATCATTCCGTATTTTATGTGTGCTGGCTAAGCAAAGACAAGTTCACCGTAGCCACCCACCTTAGCGATGATCCGCCTCGGTCGAGTGATACTGCGAGCGAGCCTCTGAAAGCCTAAGCCGAACTCCTGTAGGGACCAAGTCTGGATATCCTTGCCTCAAACGAGTTGCCTCGCTAAGGAAGGCAGGTCGGGACGTTTGCACTTTGCCGTTTGAATCGGCAGTCCGCTTGAGTGGAACGGGGTATTACATTATCCACCACTCAGAATAAGTCTCATCCTCGAGACTTCCTGAGGGCAAGCCATACTATCGAATTTTTGAATCTAGCCCAAGCGTAGCTATCGGTACCACTAGATCCCTTGGAACACAATTCCCTACTCGATGCTTACGCCGTGTTGCGTGTGTACTGAGTCAATCTTATTTGCGCCTTGGCGCGGGACAAGTTTCTTAACACGAGGCACGTTTCAATCGATCTTAGATAGCGGTCTAAGGCTGAGGCAAACTTATACAAGTCATTATGCTTGTTCGGGAGGATTTTCACTTGCACTAGCATTGAGATCAGCATATCACATGTCTGGATCGTGCACATATTCGAAGCGTCCCTCAAACACATGCATGTCAACCAACTTAGCGATAGCGAAGTCTTAGCACTCGAGTTTCACACTTCTTAAGTCTTGGATCGTGCACATATTCGAAGCGTCCCTCAAACACATGCAGTCAACCAAACTTAGGGATAGTGAAATCGGACAAGCTATTTGCGAAAATCTCAAGGGTTCAATCCAATCCCATATCATTTCCATTTCAACCAAGTATTTGCACAACCGTTAAACACGATCAATCTGATTCAACCGACTAGCGTCCATCCATTCGGGTCAACTTAGCATATGTTATCGTTCCCAAGTCTAACCCTAAATCTTGCTGCCTCAGTTGTGATGCTTTATACAAGTAATATGGTAAAGTCGGTAGCACAGGTTCATTCACTCGGCACAGGGTCGTCTTCCTATCACTAGGTCAGCTCACAAGGTCATAGGTATAGGTTCAAGCATATCGCGATTCATCGTACAAATTTGTCGCACGATGCTCGCCCCAATTCCTAGGGTCAAACCATTGTTCATTCATAGGGGGTATTCTATCCAAGCTCGTTTCACTCAGATTTCTAAACATCGAGCACAGATTTACCTACTCTTATTAACACGTTCGTTTGCTCGGGGGACGAGTCCGTTCAATAAAATCCAATATATATCCAAGTTGCAGGACAAGCCTAGTCCACCAAGCCAAGGTTCAATTCTAAACCTTAGATTATTTCTCCAAGTCGTTCAACCTGATTCACGTATTCGTTCACAAAAACCATCAAACATGATTTATTTCAGGTTCAAGACCAACTAATCCATTGAAACATTTTCAATCACTTGCATTTCAAGTTCGTCTTATCGTGTCGAACCAAAAGTCAAGACGATCCATAAGTTGTCACGCCTCGGTCTCCCGCAAGTTCGACCATCCACGTTAGACGTGAGATCATCACGTCAACGCTCCCGCTGGATAATCGTCCTAATCCGGACGTGACGCATGTGCAGCATAGAGTTATCCTCGTACAAGACAAGAACGTTTGAATGTTATGGCTATCTTCGACACGATCGAGAGACCTTATCCTTTAACCTTTAACTCCATCCAACTGTATATCCACCAAGTCAAATCCGTTTATGCAGTGATTATAGTTCGTCTTGCAAAATCATCCAACTTCAATGTTATCGTTCAATATTTCCACAGTCTACTTTTTGGCATTCTTCGATAACTAAGTTCAAATATCAAGCCTGAGTCCATCCATTTATGATACGTTCAATATATCAAGTTTGTTCTTCTAAACTCCAAGTAAAAATTGTTATCGCTTATATCATTTCTAGGAACATAATATTTCATTCGCTTGTATCGATCCATGCTATCTTTCAAATTATCGATACCAAGTCAGGTTTTATATTCCGAAGCCAATTATTCATTCTCGGGTTAACTTATTCGAGCGATATTTATTCACGTTCAATCTGTTTGTTTCAAATCTGCAACCGCTCGCACGATTCTCAATTTCCAACAAGTTTTTCTTAACCAAGATATTGGTTTCCATTTCCGAGAATTTCTATTCGATATAAGCCTTATCATTTACTCAAGTTATTCTCAATATCGTTCAGTCTGAATATCGCACGGGTTATGGATCCGTTTGGACGTTTCTAAATGATCCATCCACCACTCGGAATCGAGTCATTCCATCAAATTCTTAATCGGTGCTCGCATTATTGTTAGCATACTCACTAACTCGTTCCTCAATTTCTAGCACGATACTCAGGGTTCGCCTGATAAAATCTAATTTCATATATATGTTCGGGATTGATAGTCATCCAAGCAACTATATTTGATTTTTATCTTCCAACAAGAATTTTTCGTTCGAGCTATGTTCCATAACCAAGCATGATTCGCCTAAGCGATAAATCCGATGAAGTCTATCGATTTGCTGCTCTAAGTCTGACTTGTATCATTCCTGAACGATATCCAAATCTCGTTTATAACTGGCTTGCACCAAAGGGTCTTGGTGCACGATATTCTACACAACTTAGCCAAAAGGCTGAGTACATAGCTAACCGTTCGGGCAATATTCGTTTTCGCACTAACCAGTTGGGTAAACATGTATAGGCATTTCGGTTTGCATATAATGCACGAGTCTAGCACGAATCTAATCCCATAAGGACTAGTACAGGTTGGCACAAAGGCCCTTGCAACACAATTTTATACAGGCAATTATACCATTCAAATGCAACTCTTTGAAAGTATTTAGACTTATTGTTTGGAACATTCCATCGAGGCATTGAGAGAGTGTGTGCACATAACCCACGAACGAGCTTTCAAAACAGAGATATTAGAAACGAAGTTCAAAGGTGTATAAGCCAGGCTCTGATACCATTCTGTCACGCCCCGATCTTCCGCAGGCAAATCGACCGTTCCCGCTAGGCGAGAATCACCGCGCCAGCGCTCCCGCGGAACGATCGCTTTGACCCATCCGGGCGTGATGCCGCACGAACGTTAGCCGCGTCCGTGCAAGGCCGTGGTTCGTTGGCTGGCGGTAAGAGTTCTAAGCCACAGAGTCTCACAGATTGTCCGAGTGCAGCGGAATCATGAACGCATAGGCGATCGGTAACAGGTTCACTGAGTCGACAATATAGCTGAAGCATGGAAACACAAGTTGGAGTAAAGCAAGCTCTTTTAATCATATTGAAACATATGTTACAGGCGGCGTGTAGCCGAGATTACAAGTCGCTCGAGCACTCTCTCTCTGAAACATAAAAGCGTGCCAAGTGGCTACATTTATGGATGATACACAGGAAATGTTCGGGCGATGATCAGGCGATGTTCAGGCGATGTTCCAACATTATGTCTTGTATATGTGCTTCAGTTCCGGACGCAGCGATGCTTCGGAGTGATCTCCACGCCTTAGCACGCACGAAGAAGCATCCGCACCGAACGAGGTTCTCCCGCACCCTGCATGCAAACTGGTGGATTATCAGTACATTGAATGCACTGGTGGGGAAGCTACTCGTCCGCTCGACGAATCCAAATACGTATTATCAGTTCCGTGTGTAAACCCCCTGATTTTTCAAGATTTTTAAAACAGAATTTTCTGGGATTTTTCGGGATTTTTTACTAATTAAAAACCAGGGTATTTTGGCATTAAATAAATTTAAATGTTTTTAATATATATTAAAATATTATAAAAATAATATTTTTGGGTGTAAAATAAAAAACTTGACTTAGGGTAATTTTTCTGGAATTTATTGGACCCCAAAAATATTTTTAAAAGCCAAAAACCTATTTTTTAAATTAAATTAATTGAACCGGGTTGAACCGGGTTCAAACCGGTCTGAACCGGGCTGAACCCGGTCCAACCCAACCAAACCGGACCGCTGACCTTAGCGGGTCGGGTCAGCCCGACCGAACCCGAACCCGACCCAGCCCAAACCCGCATCCTCTCCCACGACCCAGCTCACCGCTCGCTGTCCGCTTCCTCCGCCGCGCTTCCCGGCCGCCCGCCCGCTCCGCACGGCCCCGCACCCCCGCGACCTCTGCCCGCCATGCCACGTCGCCGCCTAGCCCGGCCGACCCCGCTCCCCCCCAGCCTTTATAAACCCCTCGACTCCGGCCACTTCCCCTCCCCACCTGAACCCTAAACCCCCGGCCATCCTCCAGCACCTCGCCGCCCCACCGCCTCCCCTCGCCGTGCCCCGCCCTCGCCTCGCCGCGCTGCCACGGCCTCCCTCTCCTCCTCCTTCCTCCTCCTTCCTCCCCCGACCCAGCAAGGCCCCACAGCCCCCTCCGGCCCGCTGCCCAGCCGCCGGCCGCCTGCGCCGCCTCCTAGCGCGCCGCCGCACCGCCCTCGACCGCCTCCGCTCCCCCGGCCTCCCTCCGGCCAGCCCCGAGCCGCCGCCTCCGGCCAACAGGAGCCAAACCCTAACCCTAGGTCGCAGTGGACTCGGACACGGCCCACTTCGTGTCGACTCGGACACAAAAATTTGCAGTTTCTTGAGCCCTGTTCAGGTATCCATTTCTCTCTCCTCGCTGCCCCATTTTCGATTCCGTCTGTTGCATCGCGAACCCTGCGTGACCCTCTCGGTGCCCGTGCAACCCGCTCGGTGCATAGCGTCATGTGGCGATCGCGAACCGCGATCCAAAAACAGGAAAAACAACGCCCTGATTCACCCCGGAACTGAGTACGCCCCGCCAAACGGGACGACTTGGTCGCGTACGGTCTTCACCGATACGTGCGCGTCGTTGATACGAACGTGCTGGATTTCGCAGAAGTTGATTTGGGTGTGCGTGCACACCGAAATCAACGCGTATCCGCCGACACCGTCCCGTATCCGTCAGTTCTGGAACTTGCTGTAACTTTGTGTACACACGTCGGATAGAAACGAAACTTGTGCCATCGGACTCGTAGCAATACGCTGGTCCTGTGACCCAAGTTTGGTTCGATTCTGAGAACGTTGACAAAATCGCGTATCGTGGGCCCCACAGGCTCCACTCGACGGGCGATTTTGTGATCGGCTCATCGAGAATCCAATTCTGGAAGTTCCATTAGGTTCGTATCATCGTTTCTGACCTGTTGACACTAAGTTTGACAAATTTGGAGACCTTTGTCCCTGACACGTTTTTCGGTGCAAAGTGGGGCCCACATGTGGACCCCGTTTTGACCCGAAATGGTCATTTTTGTCCTTGTCTCTAAATTGGACTCAAGGACAGGCATTTCAACCTGATTGATATTTTCTGGATCTAATGGTAATGTTTATTTCAGCAACCGAAGGAGTACCTGCAAGTCCCACTGAGACCAGAGCTACAGTTGGAGCCAGAACCACAGACAAGTGTACCTTGCCAACTCGTAGTGATTCCTGTTATAGTACTTTCTTGAGTTCTTCGTATATACCTATATAATCTTGTTATAAATGTTCAACCTAGGACCGTGTGACTTTACTTAGCGTCTGATTAATAGTCAGGTGCCAGCACCGTACGCGGCGTTGTGTATTGTCATCTAGACATGGATACCGAGACCCGATATTTTTCGTACTTGTCTTATCAAGTACATCAGAACCTAGGACACTTGACACTATTCATGAGACAGAATCTTCCTGAGATATTCAAGGTGATTCTGTATAGGATACCGGTTTTATGACATGGACATTTTATTCATAGACATTATATGACTTGCTGCATTAGTATTGATCTTGCGTGTCATGGACATGAGACGTGTGATTACATTGGGTGGGAAGAGACACACAGGCTACAGGCTGATCATATATATATAAAACCCCTATTATTGTGAGGCTCAAGACTCTAAACCCGAACTTGGCCCGTTACGTGATATTACTGCTACCGGCTCCCCGACACAGAGCTTGTAGTGGCTCAGCCTGAGTTTTAGTGATGCTCTCATCTTGCATTTTACTTAGCTGGTTATTTAGTATTACCCTGTTTACTCATTTATTTCCTGTACTGCATTTATTTTGGCTTGTATTATCTGTACCTTGTTATGTCCCCTTAGGACCTGGATCCGGATTATGTCCCCAGGATTAGATGACGAGATCTATTCCGAGGTATACGGAACATGAGCACTTCTCGGAGTAGTACCAGAACCCGAGGACGAGATCGTGCCAGAGGACTTCTCCTGAGTATTGGCTTCATATACTCAGTTATTTCTGTTTCCAGTTCCTTTATTTCCTGTCTATTGCATTGATGTATCAGACTTGTTCTCGGATTGTTCACCGAGACACTTTTATTGAGATTTGTTAGATTATATTTATTTGCATTATTCTGGCTTTTGATCTGTGATTATCTATTGTAGATGAGATTAGAATAGACTGTGACTTGTAACATTTGATCTATCTACTGTTAGACTACAGCTTAAGCATGCCCTGATGGATCCATTAAATTGGGTTGTCCATCGGTGCGTGCTGCTGGCCATTGCCACATGTCTAGTCTCTCGATATTTTGTGACTGGGGCGTGACACCGTGCACAACTATTAAGTTGTCTTTCTAGTTGCCTTAGGATCAGTTTCATGCAAGGTTTGAATAGCCTAACTCGTGTGGCAGTGCGCCGTACGATATAAGAGGAAACACGGCGAGACTTACCAACTTACCAATCCTTTCCTGTCCAAGGCAAAACAAGTTAATTCAAACAGAAACATGTATAAGCATTCAGGGGCAAAGCATATGCAAACACAAGCGTTTCAGTGCGAGATCCCGTTCTGGGTGTACGGGTTACAGGAAATATCAGGAGTGTTGCATACGATGATCAAATGCTCTTTATGCACAAGTGTTGTTATAACAAGATCGTTCAGGTGTTCAGTTATTCTCGATATGATGCAGTGACTCG
This sequence comes from Iris macrosiphon, assembly GCA_036927795.1. Classification (NCBI taxonomy): domain Eukaryota; kingdom Viridiplantae; phylum Streptophyta; class Magnoliopsida; order Asparagales; family Iridaceae; genus Iris; species Iris macrosiphon. The sequence continues at coordinate 106,157 of JAYESA010000480.1, forward strand.
CACGCGGGTAGCCGCTAAGCGAGGATGACTTATCTATATGAACATGAGGTCACTGGCACGACGCCATAGTGGACGGCGTAGTCTCTTGTCGAAATGATGTGCAAGCAAAACAGGAGGCATTGCACCACATCCCGCTCGAAGCAGGCGACTACTCAGGAGTTCCGTCCGGATCGGATCGGTGCCAGTGCCCCAGCAACCGTCCGCGGAACTAAACCTTGATTTCCAAGTTGTCCTGTGACCGGGCAAGTCTCTAATCTTCAGGTTTCGGGTCAGGAACAGGAACAAGTTCAAAGCAGGATATATATATATATATATATATATATATATATATATATATATATATATATATAGAACAAGTTTCATGGAACGAGTTCAAGTCAGGAAATATATATATATATTGAACTTGTTGAGGCAGGATCAGGATTACTCTAAATGTTGAGTATCGGCTCCACGAGCCATTTGATTCAGTGCAGGACAGTATTGCTCCATGAGCTGGGATTTGGGATCACAGAATTGGTGCAAGTTCCCTGGTTCGGGAATTGCCTTAGCGACCTAACGGTCCCAGGTACATTCAGGTTTATTCATGCACGGAACAACTATCAGGTAGTCTTCCGAGGAGAACCTAAATGAATGCATGACAAGCATAGTATTTCACGGTCTGGGCATAGTTATGCAGCAAGCATTGAAACTAGGCAATATAAAAGCTGGCAAGCATGCACTTGTATAACTTAAGCATTCAAGTTCGCTCGGGCCCGAAGGTAAGCCGAGCGAAACCGTACGGGGCCTTTCCGAGTGACGTTATCTAGGGTCGTGCAGTATAGGAAGTTAACAGTGCACTACTGAATATATATATGTCGTTCTACTCGAGGCATAGCGGGTCCAGTTGCTCGAGGCAAGGGTAACATGCGAAGGTCTGAATATATATATCAATATTTCATTTCCATGTTCTAGCATAAGCAATACAAGTTGGGATTATTCCCTTAGCTAGGTGCGTTGTATTCTTATTAGCATGCAGGGAGTGATTCACCTAGCAACTAGCATGTATCATTCCGTATTTTATGTGTGCTGGCTAAGCAAAGACAAGTTCACCGTAGCCACCCACCTTAGCGATGATCCGCCTCGGTCGAGTGATACTGCGAGCGAGCCTCTGAAAGCCTAAGCCGAACTCCTGTAGGGACCAAGTCTGGATATCCTTGCCTCAAACGAGTTGCCTCGCTAAGGAAGGCAGGTCGGGATGTTTGCACTTTGTCGTTTGAATCGGCAGTCCGCTTGAGCTGAACGGGGTATTACACCGGGATCGTGCCGGCCTGGGAGAAATCATATAGGGACTCCTCGAGCTTCGGCGGGATGGTGTATGTGCCTCGAGTTTTTAGCGCTTCACCATCACCGTCGAAAGAGTTCGGGTCTCTCCTGTTACGGTAGGATGGTGCGCGACTCGAGTTTTTAGCGTTATACCCATCTCAGACAAAAGACTCGTCCAAATGGCTTGTAGCGCCATTCATGTAAAACCCCCTTCCTAGAAATCGTATAAACCCCTTTTATTTATTTATTATTAATTAAATTGTAGTAATTAGGTCTAAATAGGAGAAATAGATTTTTAATAATTTTTATATTAGGTGTTCGGGCCCTTAGATGACTTGTGGGACCATCAGAAATTTTTCGGAATTTATTCTATGTAGGAGACCCCTTGAGCAGTTGCTAGCCTAACGATGTGCAATACCCTATTCTATAAATTTTCTTAGGATTATATATATAATATATATGTATATACATATATATATATATGTATATATATATTTATAAAGAAAGAAAAGAAAAAAAAAAGAATAGAATTAATAATACTAAATATAATACTAGTATAATAAGTATAATGATTATAAAACTAACTAATAATAATAGTATAATATTAACTCTTAGAAACTTGCAGCTGCAGCCCTTAGTTTCTTGGCCACTTTTCCGTCCCTTAGCATCTCATTCCGCCCCTCATGAACCATTCCGCCCACTTATGAGCCAGCCTTTGTAATCCAGCGGGTTAGTCACCCAATCCGCCTCCAACTCTCTCTCTCTCTCTCTTAATATATAGCATATATATATATATATATATAATAAACTCTCCAAAACCCTAACTTAAATTCTCAGACTTCCTCTTCCCATCTATAGCCGTCACCGCAGCCAGAGAAGCCTCCCCAAGCCCTCCAATCATCCCGTCGACGCCGGCATCGCGAACTGCAGTCTCCCACTCGAGGCACCTTCGCTCCGGCACGAATTTCCGTTGACTCGCTCGACCAAACGCTGATCCGTTTTCATAGGTATGATCTTCCCTCAACCCTCTCCAGTATTTGTTTTATAGTCAACCTCGGAAAATGTGTGCCCCTAGGTGTAAATCAGCGTCCAAAATGGACGGACAGGCAGAATTCTGCAATCGCAGAATTCCAGATTTACCACCCATATTGTCGAGTTCGTATCTCCCACCACAGAGATCCGAATCCGATGATTCTTTTTGATACCTGTAGAATACATGATCTAGTTTATTTTCTGTATAATAACCCTAGGCTAATAGTTGCTGTGGACATAGTTATGTTCGTCACAAAACTGTGCACACCCACTTTTTCCGGTTTTCCAAAAGTTGGATAACGGAGCGCGCCCCGCCAACCGGGACCGCCCCGCCGTGTGCCAAGTGTACCAAATGGTGCACACAGCATAACGGGACACGTGAAAATTCGTGGGGACTGATTCGGACGCGTGTGCGCGCCGGAATCAGGCCGTATCCGCGGACACATTTCGTGTCGCCACTTTTGTGGAACTCGTGAGTATTTTGTGCACGCTTGTCAGATTGCGACGAAACTTGCGCCACTGGACTCGTGGTAACGCGCTGGTCCTGTGACCCAATTTTCACGCATTTCTGAGACGGTTGACCAGATCGCCAATTGGCGGGTCCCACAGTTGACTTTTTGGACCAAATTTTGTTCGGCTCATCGGAATCCATATTTGGACATACCGTTGAGTTCGTATTGACATCTAGATTTGTTTGACCTATAGTTTGTCCCATTTAGAGACTGTTACCCTCGGCACGCTTTTCGGTGCAAAGTAGGCCCCACGTGGACCCCACTTTTGCCCGAAATTACCGTTTTGCCCCTGTGTCCAAATTGGACAAAAGGGATGTGCTTTTTAGCTATTTTGCTCATTCCGGAAACGTTGGTGATGTTTATTTCAGCATCCGGAGACGTTTGTTCGGAGTCCTTAGTTCCAGGTTCAGTGTCCTTGATATTTGGGCGCGTACACTTTACAGATTCTTGCCAGGCAAGTATACCTTGCCATTGTACTGTATTTACATTCCATATGAGGCATGCATGTTTATTTTCTGCTTATTTAGTTCATTTATTTTAACTGTTATATAAACTGCGCGTCCAAGGAAACTTGGGTGCAACGACGGTGTCGTCGTACTATGTTTTTACTTATGTATATGCATTGGACCTACTTTATGAGACTACCCCATTTTCATGAGGCATTTATGTTTCATTGGCCATGACACTATTTCTTACACGAGTGTGAGTCACATGTAGGACACGGACTTGCGTACTCGGCTGGCCCCCGGTACGTATAGGTCGTGCGACGGATAGGGATAACTGCCAATAGAAACTTTGCATGCTAGTAGACCTGGCGGTTATTAGAGGTTTATCGTGTCATGGACATGACATGCTTAGAGCATGGGGTGGGGAGAACAACAAGTACCGTATTTGAGCTCCTTTACACTTTTTCTGTGACGCCCAGATTCTCCGCTGGAGATACGGGTGGTGATGACCCTTATATATATACATTGGCGGGCCTCCGCCGTTCAAAAGACGACGTGCCTTTGGGCCCCTGGATCTTCAAAAGAGAACCATGCCAAATCCCAGTTTTCAGCCAGATAGCTCACTTGTGGGGAAAGGTGTTCTTAACTGCATTCACTTAGACGGTTAGGCGACCCAATGGATGTTCATTTTTCAGTACTTTATTGGCATGTGCTTTTTGTATCTTGTTACGTCCCTCTGAGGACCTGGGCCCTTCCAGATATAGGTGAGCAGGAGTACCCGCAGGAGTATGGACCTGGACCTGATGCTACCTATCAGCCTGAGGAGATCTTACCTTCTGATTATATGTGATTCATTGCAGCTGTTTAGAGATTTTAGTTGCTATTCTTTTCTAGACATTTATTCTTATATTAGAGTTTATTCTCTTCTCTCTTTAGTAGTTTATTATAGTCGATTTGCAGTGGATTTGTTTTCACCCGACTATTGCACTTTGAGATTACTATTTGAGACTACTTCTTTGATATTCATTTATTGATTTCCATTATTCTATTATTTGTGTTGTGGATGAGATATAGAACTGCGTGTGACTTGTTGTGACATATATTTACCACTGTGGATTGGATATTCATGTACAGCGTACGTGTGTATATGGTTTTCATATATTGGAGTTCGTATACATACGGCTGGCGTGTTACGTATTCCTAGTCCTACGTATTTTGGGACTGGGGCGTGACATGTTTTTGTGGTGGCCCATGCAGGTCGAGAATATATTGTCGCGGTTACGTAACTGTACCGAACAAGCCTGCGTAATAGGAATAGAGTATAAGGATCTCATCCACGCTTGATTGAAATTCATCCTTCCTATTTAATACTTGCATCCTGTTTGATTCATGTACTTTTCTAATCGTTTCGTACATCAACTGCAGAGAGATGGATTTGCAGAATGGATGTACTGCCGCTGATGGCGACGCAACTTCTGGAGTCAATGGTCAGACTCAAGGAGGGACCCCAACAATTCCTAGGCTTCCGGGGTCAGATGGACAGACTCACACCCCAGTTCCATCTGACCTTCCCGCTTCACCTATTGGGAACCTTCCACCTGTCCCAGTACCGCAAGATGGCCAAGCGCAGATGTTCCAATTCTTTCAGATGATGATACAGGAACAAAGGCAGCAGGCAGCCGAGCAGAGGCAGCAGGCAGCCGAACAGAGACAAGAATTTATGGCAGCACTGGAGAGGATGGCTGCACATGCTACTGTACCAGCCCAAACACTAGCTCCAGTACCTCGAGCTAAGGTTGGATCAGTAAAGGATTTTGTTCAGATGGGTGCAAGGCAGTACAAGGGCACTGAGAGCCCGGAGGAGACTACCAGCTGGATCACTCACACACAGAAGCTACTTGAGGCATCGCAGTTACCGACGGACCTATGGATGACGGGTGTACGGACGCTTCTAGATGGTAATGCTCATCACTGGTGGGAATCCATGGAGCGCCAGTTGGGTACTTACCAGACTTGGGAGCAGTTCTTGGAGTGCTTCGAGGGAAAGTACTTTCCGGACACTGTCAGGGACACCTTGTATGATCAGTTTCTTCACTTGGAGCAAGGGAACCGAACCGTGGACGAGTATGATGCCGAGTTTAGTCGACTCAGCAAATATGGCGCTGCTTTGATACCAAATGACTTGGCTAAGGCTAAGAGATTTCATCGAGGACTGACCCAGGAGCTACAACATTATACAAGCTCGCAGTCCCGAGTCTCTTACGCTGAGCTACTGACAGAGGCCAGATTTCAGGAAACCATTAGCAGAGGAAAGGGAGCTCAGCTGAGGACACAACAAGGATCAGCAAGGATACCGCAGGGACCAGCCAGGACACAACAGGGAGGACCTATCAGACGCCCCTTGGCACAACAGCATCAGCAACACCGAGCAGGACCGTACCGGATTCCGGAAAAACCCCAATGTAATTATTGTGGGAGGATCGGACATGTTGAGAGAGATTGTCGGACCCGCTTGGGTCAGTGTAGGAGATGTGGCTCTGGACAGCACATGGTGAAAGACTGCCCCATGCAGCAGGCACTTCCGCCGCCAGTTCAGAGATTAGCGCTTCCAGCACCGAAGCCAGCACAGCAGATGACTGGACCGGGAGCACCTCGACCCCCAGCAGCAGGAGGATTTCAGAGAGGACCACCGCTACCCACTCAGGAGGAGCAGTATATGAGGACTGGACATGGACAGCCGCAGAGGAACGGGAGAGCTTTTGCATTGGAGGTAGATGACCTGGATCATGAGGTGGATGTCATAGCAGGTATTACCCTTGCTTTTACTTTTCCTGCTGTGACATTATTTGATACGGGAGCCACCCACTCATTCATATCATCTAGTTTTATTGCCAAACACAACATTGCTTCTACACCATTATCTAGTTGTGTTAGAATTCTTACCGGAGGAGGAGTTGTACCAGTTAGTCGAGTTTGTAGATCGGGCCCTATAGTGATTCGTGGCAGAGAGATGAATGCCCAACTCTTAGTCCTTCCTATGCCGTCTTTTGATATTGTGCTTGGAATGGACTGGCTGAGCAAGAACCACGCTTTCTTCGATTGCTTTGGAGGAAGCATTCTTTTTAAGGTACCAGGCCAGCCTGAACTTGAGTTTGCCCGAGGATCCACAGAAATCCTTGATGGTATGCAGCTCGCAATGGACGATGTTGTCTATCACCCTATTATTTCAGAATTTCTAGACGTCTTTCCAGAGGATTTGCCAGGACTACCCCCAGACCGAGACGTAGAGTTTTCAATTGAACTAGCACCCGGATCAGCACCTATAGCATCGCATGTTTACAGACTGGCGAAGAAGGAGATGGACGAGCTGAAGGCACAGTTAAAAGAGCTAGAAGAGAAAGGTTTCATCCGACCGAGTGCATCACCCTGGGGAGCACCAGTGTTGTTTGTACCCAAGAAGGATGGGTCAGTGCGTATGTGCATTGATTACAGGGCCTTGAATGCCGTGACAGTGAAGAACAAATATCCATTGCCACGCATTGATGACCTGTTTGATCAACTCAGTGGAGCTAAGGTATTCTCGAAGATAGATTTGAGATCGGGATATCACCAAGTGAAGGTACGGAAGCAGGACATTCCGAAGACCGCATTCAGAACAAGATATGGACACTACGAGTTTTTGGTCATGCCATTTGGATTGACCAATGCTCCAGCGATCTTCATGGACTTGATGAATCGAGTCTTCCACCAGTACTTGGACCAGTTCGTGGTCGTCTTCATAGATGATATACTTGTCTATTCGAAGAGCCACGAGGAGCACGAGGAGCATCTGCGGATTGTTCTAGAGACTTTGAGGAGCGAGCAGTTATATGCTAAACTCAGCAAATGTGAGTTCTTCTTGGACAGAGTTTCATTTCTTGGACATGTTGTCACAGGAGATGGCATTTCTGTTGATCCAGAGAAGATCTCAGCAGTTGAGACATGGCCTGTTCCTAAATCAGCAGCAGAGGTGAGGAGTTTCCTTGGACTTGCGGGATATTACCGACGGTTCGTGGAAAACTTCTCAAGGATAGTGTCACGCCCCGGTCCCGTAGGGCCGTTCGTCCTCGCTTTGGTCCCTACGGAACCGATCGTCCTCGCACGGGCGTGATGCCGTGCAAGCCTAAGATGCGCTTGCACAAGGCCAAAGCTTTGAAACAAGGGCAAGTAAGCTATTTAATATCTGAAGCAGCGGCACATAACATTGCAGAAAAGTGAAGAACACAATGGCATATAAAATAGGCTCTTTTATTGATATCGAAATTGTTACAAGCGGCGCATGGCCAAGGTTACAAATCGCTCAAGCACTCTCTCTCGATTACAATAATACCGTTCCATACATTATGTCCCTCTATACAAAAGTAGCATAGCTCGACGCGGCTCAAGGCATCGACTCCAGATTTCCGGTTCCTTGGGATGAGGCACGGCTATCGCTTCCCGAACGAACGAGCACCTGAGAACAAACAGACTGTTGGTGGGTCAGCACTTTATGCAAGTACTGGTGAGATAAAACAACTGAACAGAAGCTACACCCCCTGAAACCCACACTAAGTAGACTTGTGGCAAAACATTGCATTTCTAGTGATCTTGCTAGTTTTACCTAAGTTCGTTTCATGCAGTTCTAGCAGAGTCATATTACATCTTTTGAAACATAACTTTGAAACAGTTTTGCATATTCCAACTATAAGCATACGATTTGGGACAGTGCTCTATCGTGTAGTGCGCAGCATGTATTGTGCATCACAAGTCTAACTCTTAGGGGCAAAGCTTTACTAGCAGACTGAACATATCGAATCAAGGCAAGCATCTCAAGTAGACTATTATGCACTCAAGCACTTAAGGCAACACTTCTATATAATGAAGCTCTATCAGATAAATCACGATGCATACTGAATGACAAGCAGGCTATAGATAAACTCATAATATTTCTTACCCATGGCCGAACGGTTATCCCTGCAGCAGACACACAAGTTAGCAACAATTTGCATAACATAAAGTATACAGTTCTCTAGTTTCCTGTTCGTCCCTGCATCAAACAGTTAGGTATGCAAGAAGGCTAGCCTAGCATGCGCCCTAACTACATGATGGTCCCCTCCACGGGACTAGCAGTTGGGACGTACAAGCCCAATCTAACTAATAGACGAGTCTCCGGTCTACCCAAGGACGTACAAGCCTCAGGTATCTAGATCTCTCCTAGGCCGAACGATCCCAGTGCCCCAGGAAACGTCCGAGAGATAACCTTGTGCACAAGTTGTCCTGACCAAATGCATGAATGCAAGCCCTATCAGAAAAATATGCTATCATGCAACTGATGAACCAAGCACACAAGTCTATCTCTTCTTTTAGCTTTTCTCGATCGAGTCTCGATAGCCGAAGCTCATTGTCTTAATGCACATTGCCTAATAGCCATATCTCCCCCATAAGGTTTCTAAGCCTCAGGGTGGGCTATTAGTCTAGATTCACAAGTTCACGCTATTCTCCAAGTTTGTCTTTTCACAAGCCAACAATAAAACATATTCAAGCAAGCTAACTCTTAAACAAGTAACAAGCAAGAACAGTTCTTATAACTCTAGCATGCAAATTCTATCTCTTTGTGGACAAGCACTTGAGTAATCCAGTCTTAGCATACGATATAAGTGCAAGCAATCCTCTTTACTCTTGTTATTAGCATGGCAAGGTTCTATCTCGTTTCAGACAAGCATTCTAGTTCTCTTATTAGGCAAGCAAGCAGATTCGTTTTAATGACAAGCTATGTGAGTTCTCTTATTAGCATACGGAGTCGGTTCTATCTTTCTTCTTATGAAACAATCTTATTAAGCAACAAGCATTCAAAAACTCAGATTCATTATTAAGTCGTGCAAGAATCAGAGAATGCAGTTCTGCCCACTCACCTTGATTAATCGGTCGGGAACTCTCCGAGAAGACTTCCGTTCGAGCAAGCAAGACGATCTCACTTGTACATAGCGCCGACGCGGAGCGGGGCGCTACATACTTACCCACCAATAAAGAGTTTCGTCCTCGAAACTCAAGGAGAAACTCACGATAACACAGAGCAGCGATAGTCCTCATCCCTCACCTTCCTTAATCAAAACTCAACAAATCCAGAAATCACAAATCACTTCTCAAGCAATAAAAACAAATCCAGAAAACTTTTTGCGCGCATCTTTGAGAATATCTATGGACTTATTGTATGGAACGTTCATTGCAGCACAACACAACTCAGAGTCGGAGGCAACGGAATGGGCAAAGAATCGAGTCGCTCTGATACCATTATGTCACGCCCCGGTCCCGTAGGGCCGTTCGTCCTCGCTTTGGTCCCTACGGAACCGATCGTCCTCGCACGGGCGTGATGCCGTGCAAGCCTAAGATGCGCTTGCACAAGGCCAAAGCTTTGAAACAAGGGCAAGTAAGCTATTTAATATCTGAAGCAGCGGCACATAACATTACAGAAAAGTGAAGAACACAATGGCATATAAAATAGGCTCTTTTATTGATATCGAAATTGTTACAAGCGGCGCATGGCCAAGGTTACAAATCGCTCAAGCACTCTCTCTCGATTACAATAATACCGTTCCATACATTATGTCCCTCTATACAAAAGTAGCATAGCTCGACGCGGCTCAAGGCATCGACTCCAGATTTCCGGTTCCTTGGGATGAGGCACGGCTATCGCTTCCCGAACGAACGAGCACCTGAGAACAAGCAGACTGTTGGTGGGTCAGCACTTTATGCAAGTACTGGTGAGATAAAACAACTGAACAGAAGCTACACCCCCTGAAACCCACACTAAGTAGACTTGTGGCAAAACATTGCATTTCTAGTGATCTTGCTAGTTTTACCTAAGTTCGTTTCATGCAGTTCTAGCAGAGTCATATTACATCTTTTGAAACATAACTTTGAAACAGTTTTGCATATTCCAACTATAAGCATACGATTTGGGACAGTGCTCTATCGTGTAGTGCGCAGCATGTATTGTGCATCACAAGTCTAACTCTTAGGGGCAAAGCTTTACTAGCAGACTGAACATATCGAATCAAGGCAAGCATCTCAAGTAGACTATTATGCACTCAAGCACTTAAGGCAACACTTCTATATAATGAAGCTCTATCAGATAAATCACGATGCATACTGAATGACAAGCAGGCTATAGATAAACTCATAATATTTCTTACCCATGGCCGAACGGTTATCCCTGCAGCAGACACACAAGTTAGCAACAATTTGCATAACATAAAGTATACAGTTCTCTAGTTTCCTGTTCGTCCCTGCATCAAACAGTTAGGTATGCAAGAAGGCTAGCCTAGCATGCGCCCTAACTACATGATGGTCCCCTCCACGGGATTAGCAGTTGGGACGTACAAGCCCAATCTAACTAATAGACGAGTCTCCGGTCTACCCAAGGACGTACAAGCCTCAGGTATCTAGATCTCTCCTAGGCCGAACGATCCCAGTGCCCCAGGAAACGTCCGAGAGATAACCTTGTGCACAAGTTGTCCTGACCAAATGCATGAATGCAAGCCCTATCAGAAAAATATGCTATCATGCAACTGATGAACCAAGCACACAAGTCTATCTCTTCTTTTAGCTTTTCTCGATCGAGTCTCGATAGCCGAAGCTCATTGTCTTAATGCACATTGCCTAATAGCCATATCTCCCCCATAAGGTTTCTAAGCCTCAGGGTGGGCTATTAGTCTAGATTCACAAGTTCACGCTATTCTCCAAGTTTGTCTTTTCACAAGCCAACAATAAAACATATTCAAGCAAGCTAACTCTTAAACAAGTAACAAGCAAGAACAGTTCTTATAACTATAGCATGCAAATTCTATCTCTTTGTGGACAAGCACTTGAGTAATCCAGTCTTAGCATACGATATAAGTGCAAGCAATCCTCTTTACTCTTGTTATTAGCATGGCAAGGTTCTATCTCGTTTCAGACAAGCATTCTAGTTCTCTTATTAGGCAAGCAAGCAGATTCGTTTTAATGACAAGCTATGTGAGTTCTCTTATTAGCATACGGAGTCGGTTCTATCTTTCTTCTTATGAAACAATCTTATTAAGCAACAAGCATTCAAAAACTCAGATTCATTATTAAGTCGTGCAAGAATCAGAGAATGCAGTTCTGCCCACTCACCTTGATTAATCGGTCGGGAACTCTCCGAGAAGACTTCCGTTCGAGCAAGCAAGACGATCTCACTTGTACATAGCGCCGACGCGGAGCGGGGCGCTACAGATAGCGGCACATATGACTCGTCTGACTTGTAAAGATCAGGAATTTATATGGACTGACGAGTGTCAAGCAGCCTTTGAAGAGTTGAAGAAGCGACTGACTACAACACCAGTATTGGCGATTCCGTCAGGATCAGGAGGATATGTGATCTACAGTGACGCATCAGGGAAAGGCTTAGGATGCGTATTGATGCAGCATGGCAAGGTGATTGCATATGCATCTAGGCAGTTACGAGTGCATGAGAAGAATTATCCAACTCATGACTTGGAACTTGCCGCCGTTGTATTTGCTCTGAAGCTATGGAGACATTACTTATATGGGGAACGAGTGGAAATCTATACAGACCACAAAAGCCTCAAGTACGTCTTCACGCAGAAGGAGTTAAATATGAGGCAACATCGATGGCTCGAGTTGATGAAAGATTTCGAGATAGAGCTTCATTATCATCCAGGCAAGGCTAACGTGGTAGCAGACGCGTTAAGCCGGAAGCCAGCAGTTTACTTCTTGACAGCACAGAGGGAACTTTTGGAGGACTTGCAAGTGCTTGGCATTGAAGTGATACTACCCGGAGCAGATGGGACACTAGCCAACTTGTAAGTACAATCATCATTGGTAGAGAGGATTAAGGCAGCTTTGCCTACAGATGCCAGATTCAGGAGACTAAAAGAAAGGACAAAGGCCGGAGAACAGACCGGATTGTGCATTCATGAGGATGGGATATTACGATGTGGTGATCGTCTTTATGTTCCAAATGGAGAGATTCGACAGGAGCTGATGGCAGAGGCTCATAGTTCGATCTATTCTATTCATCCTGGAGGCACCAAGATGTATCGTGACTTACGACAGCATTTTTGGTGGCATGGGATGAAGAGAGAGATAGCTCGCTTTGTAGCTAAATGTCTGGTATGTCAACAAGTGAAGGCGGAGCATCAGAGGACAGCAGGATTATTGCAACCACTTCCGATTCCAGAGTGAAAGTGGGAGCACATCACTATGGACTTCGTCACGGGTTTTTCCAAGAGTCCAAGTGGGAGAGATGCAGTGTGGGTAATAGTGGACCGACTCACCAAGTCAGCCCATTTTATACCTTTCAGAGTGGGTCAGTCTACAGAAGCTTTAGCTGATTTATATATGAGACAGATTGTGAGATTGCACGGCATACCAGTCAGTATTATATCGGACAGAGATTCGTGCTTCACATCGCACTTTTGGAGAAGCATGCAAGAGAGTCTTGGTACTCGTCTGAAATTCAGTACATCTTACCACCCGCAGACAGATGGGCAGTCGGAGCGTACTATTCAGACCTTGGAGGACATGTTGAGGGCTTGCATGTTAGACTTCGGAGGATCATGGGAGGACCACCTACATCTTGTAGAGTTTTCTTACAATAATAGCTATCAAGCGAGTATTCAGATGGCTCCGTTTGAAGCATTGTATGGAAGAAAATATAGGTCTTCTGTGTGTTGGAGTGACGTGGGAGAACGTCAGATTTTGGGACCCGAGTTGGTGGTCAACACCGTAGAGACAGTCAAGAAGATTCAGGGACACTTGCGAGCAGCGCAAGACAGGCAGAAGCAATGGGCAGACCTTCACTGTCGTCCCTTGGAGTTCAAAGAGGGCGATCACGTCTTCTTGAGGATATCACCGACCAGAGGCACCATCCGATTCGGAGGGCGCGGCAAGTTGAGTCCAAGGTATATTGGACCATTTGACGTGCTCGAGAGAATTGGCGAGGTGGCATATCGACTTGCGCTACCACCTTCACTGGAGGGAGTACATGACGTATTCCATGTGTCGCAGCTCAGGCGATATGTGGCAGACAGCAGTCATGTTCTCGACCATTCGGAGATCACCATTGGGCCGAGCTTGCCATACCAAGAGCAACCCGTGGGAATCCTTGATCGTCGAGAGAAGGTATTGAGGAACCAGTCTATTCCCTTGGTTCGCGTAGCATGGAGGCATGGCGCACCAGGAGAATCAACTTGGGAGCGCGAGGACGACATGCGCAAGCGTTTTCCGAACCTATTCGCAGACCAAGGTATGAATTTACATTGTTAAATTATATCTTATACCATCCTTGCATTCTATCGTGGCTTAATTTTAATTTCGAGGACGAAATTTTTACAAGTTGGGTAGAATGTAAAACCCCCTTCCTAGAAATCGTATAAACCCCTTTTATTTATTTATTATTAATTAAATTATAGTAATTAGGTCTAAATAGGAGAAATAGATTTTTAATAATTTTTATATTAGGTGTTCGGGCCCTTAGATGACTTGTGGGACCATCAGAAATTTTTCGGAATTTATTCTATGTAGGAGACCCCTTGAGCAGTTGCTAGCCTAACGATGTGCAATACCCTATTCTATAAATTTTCTTAGGATTATATATATAATATATATGTATATACAAATATATATATATATATGTATATATATATTTATAAAGAAAGAAAAGAAAAAAAAAAGAATAGAATTAATAATACTAAATATAATACTAGTATAATAAGTATAATGATTATAAAACTAACTAATAATAATAGTATAATATTAACTCTTAGAAACTTGCAGCTGCAGCCCTTAGTTTCTTGGCCACTTTTCCGTCCCTTAGCATCTCATTCCGCCCCTCATGAACCATTCCGCCCACTTATGAGCCAGCCTTTGTAATCCAGCGGGTTAGTCACCCAATCCGCCTCCAACTCTCTCTCTCTCTCTCTTAATATATAGCATATATATATATATATATATAATAAACTCTCCAAAACCCTAACTTAAATTCTCAGACTTCCTCTTCCCATCTATAGCCGTCACCGCAGCCAGAGAAGCCTCCCCAAGCCCTCCAATCATCCCGTCGACGCCGGCATCGCGAACTGCAGTCTCCCACTCGAGGCACCTTCGCTCCGGCACGAATTTCCGTTGACTCGCTCGACCAAACGCTGATCCGTTTTCATAGGTATGATCTTCCCTCAACCCTCTCCAGTATTTGTTTTATAGTCAACCTCGGAAAATGTGTGCCCCTAGGTGTAAATCAGCGTCCAAAATGGACGGACAGGCAGAATTCTGCAATCGCAGAATTCCAGATTTACCACCCATATTGTCGAGTTCGTATCTCCCACCACAGAGATCCGAATCCGATGATTCTTTTTGATACCTGTAGAATACATGATCTAGTTTATTTTCTGTATAATAACCCTAGGCTAATAGTTGCTGTGGACATAGTTATGTTCGTCACAAAACTGTGCACACCCACTTTTTCCGGTTTTCCAAAAGTTGGATAACGGAGCGCGCCCCGCCAACCGGGACCGCCCCGCCGTGTGCCAAGTGTACCAAATGGTGCACACAGCATAACGGGACACGTGAAAATTCGTGGGGACTGATTCGGACGCGTGTGCGCGCCGGAATCAGGCCGTATCCGCGGACACATTTCGTGTCGCCACTTTTGTGGAACTCGTGAGTATTTTGTGCACGCTTGTCAGATTGCGACGAAACTTGCGCCACTGGACTCGTGGTAACGCGCTGGTCCTGTGACCCAATTTTCACGCATTTCTGAGATGGTTGACCAGATCGCCAATTGGCGGGTCCCACAGTTGACTTTTTGGACCAAATTTTGTTCGGCTCATCGGAATCCACATTTGGACATACCGTTGAGTTCGTATTGACATCTAGATTTGTTTGACCTATAGTTTGTCCCATTTAGAGACTGTTACCCTCGGCACGCTTTTCGGTGCAAAGTAGGCCCCACGTGGACCCCACTTTTGTCCGAAATTACCGTTTTGCCCCTGTGTCCAAATTGGACAAAAGGGATGTGCTTTTTAGCTATTTTGCTCATTCCGGAAACGTTGGTGATGTTTATTTCAGCATCCGGAGACGTTTGTTCGGAGTCCTTAGTTCCAGGTTCAGTGTCCTTGACATTTGGGCGCGTACACTTTACAGATTCTTGCCAGGCAAGTATACCTTGCCATTGTACTGTATTTACATTCCATATGAGGCATGCATGTTTATTTTTTGCTTATTTAGTTCATTTATTTTAACTGTTATATAAACTGCGCGTCCAAGAAAACTTGGGTGCAACGACGGTGTCGTCGTACTATGTTTTTACTTATGTATATGCATTGGACCTACTTTATGAGACTACCCCATTTTCATGAGGCATTTATGTTTCATTGGCCATGACACTATTTCTTACACGAGTGTGAGTCACATGTAGGACACGGACTTGCGTACTCGGCTGGCCCCCGGTACGTATAGGTCGTGCGACGGATAGGGATAACTGCCAATAGAAACTTTGCATGCTAGTAGACCTGGCGGTTATTAGAGGATTATCGTGTCATGGACATGACATGCTTAGAGCATGGGGTGGGGAGAACAACAAGTACCGCATTTGAGCTCCTTTACACTTTTTCTGTGACGCCCAGATTCTCCGCTGGAGATACGGGTGGTGATGACCCTTATATATATACATTGGCGGGCCTCCGCCGTTCAAAAGACGACGTGCCTTTGGGCCCCTGGATCTTCAAAAGAGAACCATGCCAAATCCCAGTTTTCAGCCAGATAGCTCACTTGTGGGGAAAGGTGTTCTTAACTGCATTCACTTAGACGGTTAGGCGACCCAATGGATGTTCATTTTTCAGTACTTTATTGGCATGTGCTTTTTGTATCTTGTTATGTCCCTCTGAGGACCTGGTCCCTTCCAGATATAGGTGAGCAGGAGTACCCGCAGGAGTATGGACCTGGACCTGATGCTACCTATCAGCCTGAGGAGATCTTACCTTCTGATTATATGTGATTCATTGCAGCTGTTTAGAGATTTTAGTTGCTATTCTTTTCTAGACATTTATTCTTATATTAGAGTTTATTCTCTTCTCTCTTTAGTAGTTTATTATAGTCGATTTGCAGTGGATTTGTTTCCACCCGACTATTGCACTTTGAGATTACTATTTGAGACTACTTCTTTGATATTCATTTATTGATTTCCATTATTCTATTATTTGTGTTGTGGATGAGATATAGAACTGCGTTTGACTTGTTGTGACATATATTTACCACTGTGGATTGGATATTCATGTACAGCGTACGTGTGTATATGGTTTCCATATATTGGAGTTCGTATACATACGGCTGGCGTGTTACGTATTCCTAGTCCTACGTATTTTGGGACTGGGGCGTGACAATTCACCCTCCTGTTCATAAAGATAAGTCATCCTCTCTTAGCGACAATCTGCGTGCGAGTCATTGCATCGCATCCAGTAAGCTAAAACACCTGAACGATCGTGAGTATAACATACTTGTACATATGAAACACTTGAACATCTTCTGCAACACACCTAATAATCCATATAACTCGTGCACCCGAAATATAACCTCGCTCACGACACTTGTGTTTGCTTATGCTATTGCCCATGGTTTTCATTATAAATGCTCGTGATTGATTTAACTTGGTCTTCCTTGGACAGGGAAGGACGGATGGTAAGTTGGTAAGCCTCACCGTGTTACTCTTATATCGCACGGCGCACTGCCACACGAGTTAGGCTTTTCATTTATGCCATGAAACTGATCCTAAGGCAAGACTAGAAAGATAACTTAATAGATGGTGCACGAAACCTATATAACGTATTTGAATTTGTCGAGCGGACGAGAAGCCTCCCCACTAGTGCATTCATGTACTGATAACCCACCAGATTGCTTGTAGGGTGCGGGAGAACCTCGTTCGGTGCGGAAACCCCCTTCGTGCGTGCTAAGGTGTGGAGTTCGCTCTGGAGCCTTGGAGCGTTGCGTCCGAAGCTGAAGCACATATACAAGATATAATGTTAGAACATCGCCTATGTATCATTCCACAAATGTAGCCACTTGGCACACTTTTACTGTTCAGAGAGAGAGGCTTGAGCGACTTGTAATCTCGGCCTAGCGCCGCTTGTAACACTTGTTCAATATCAATAAAGAGCTTGTTTTACTTTTATACTTGTGTTATTCAATGCTTCCGCTATTGACGACTCTGTGAATTTGTTACCAATCGCCTGTGCGTTTCTTATTCCGCTGCACTCGGACTATATGTTCGACTCTGTGGCTTAGATATTTTACCGGCTGTTCGGATCATGGCCTTGCACGGACACATCTTACGCTCGTGCGACATCACGTCCAAAGAGGAAAGATCGTCTCGTAGGAGCGCTAGCGCGGTGATTCGCGCCTAGCGGGGACGGCCAATTACCTGCAGGAGATCGTGGTGTGACAATCCGAACTCGTCTGGACCCAACCAAGCTCGAACTTGATGATTCAGATCTGACATAAATTACCCAAACATAAACCCAATACTATTTATTACTCTGAAAAATAGAAATATCCACCATCTATAATTAGATATGTTTGAGAAAATATATTATAAAAAGAATCAAACGGAGTCATCATTTACCCATCCTTTTATTTACATGAAAAAAATTATCTTCTTCAAACGCACCAATACGTAATTCAATTTATACTTATACATATATTTATACAGTAAAACAAAATGAAGTTTTATGTCAAAACATAAAAGATAACAAAAAAGTACAAATATGACTCGTTCATATGCTAATAAAAAAAAAGCTTGCCACAAATATTATTCAATAATATATGGGTGTGCTCTTGCAAAAAAAAAAAAAAAAAAAAAAAATAATAATAATATATGGGTGTGTTTGACTTCAAGGTGAAAATAAATTAATTTTACGGAATTATTTTACTAGAATGTATTTTTATAAAATTTTGAATTTTTTATGAAAAATTTAATTTTGATGTTTGATTGTTATTATTTTCACGAAAAATACTTATTTTTTTTATGGAAAAAAATATTTTTGTATGGGTTAGACCAATTTTATTTTTCACCATTTTATAAAAAAAATATAAAAATGACAATTTTTTCAAAAATAATTTCATTATCATGAAAAAATTATGATAAAAATATTTTCTATAAAAAAAAAAACCAATCCAACACAGCTTATAAATTATGTATGGATATAACTAGTTCATATATGACCGTCACTAGAACTTATTATATTTGGAATAATGTTAAATGTATCTCCAAAGTATTCTTTTAAATAATTTCTCCTTATGTGACAGTTGACGTGGCGGTTAATATGGCAGCTGACATGACAAATTATAAAATTAAAATTAACATTAACAATAATATTAAAATTAACATTAAAATTAAAATTAAAATTAATATTAATATTAATATTAATATTAAAATTAAAATTAACATTAATATTAATATTAACGCTAAAAACTGATTATTTCGATATATAAAAAAAAATTCCAATAAAATTAAATTTAGTATTAATATTAATATTGAATTTTTTTTATAATTAATATTTTGGATTAAATTTTTTTATCTCAACTATCATATAATGTTATTTAGCATGCGACGTCAGATGCCACATAAGAATGAATAGTTTTAAAAAATATTTCGTAGTTACGAATAGTATTATTTATTTTTGACTTTCCGACATAACGTACGAGACACGACGTAACGTTCGGAACTTTTGCGCACACTGCATTGCATGTCTTTAGACCAACTGCCTCCAAACTCCCACCATTTATAAATGGAAGAATAAGGTTCGGACTTTTGCGTACACTGCATTGCATGTCTTCGGGTTCACTGTCTTCCAACTTCTACCATTTATAAATGGAAGAAATAATACGTCTTCGTGGTTCGATCTTCCGACCTTCTGCTATCAAGTCGAAAATCTTATACCTCACCTCCATAACAAAAAAAATAGTATTATTTTTATATTTGTAATTTACTCCATGAATTTCAATGGAGAACAACTAAGACACGGCAGTGACAAACTAACAAAAACAAACCAACCGACGGAGTTTTGTTTCACCGCCTACAGCGGACACGCCCAACGAAAAAACAAGAATACGTGTGCGGAACCATGAACCACGTGTCCACCATCTTCATTGCATGCGTCCACGTGTCCATCAAGAATCTTTCTGCCTACTTCCTCCCTCCCTCTCCAATAAAACTACTTAATTACTGATGCGAGAAAGAAGGGCCGGGAAACACCGTTCCAATACGAAACCATGATCAACGTTCTCGCTCTAGCCCTCGTCGTCTCCTCCCTGACCGCTTCCGGGATGTGGTCGCCCCTCTCCGACCGCTCCCCCGGCGCAGACCGCACCGTCGTCCGCGAAGCCCACCGCGTCGTCGTCGTCGAGTACGAGCGACAAGTCCCCTCCGAAACCCTTCCTCCTCCTCCTCACGACCTCCTTGACGAAGAAGCCACCAATTCCCAGAGCCTCTCCCCCGAAGCCACCACTAGTACTACTACTGGCGGTGATGTCGCAGCACCGACACCACATTCTGCGAAGGAACTCATCTGCGACGCCTACGGCTCATGCAAAGAAAAGCTCTCCGATATCCTAGCCAAGAGCAAGGGCCACGTCGCCGACAAAGCCTCCCACATGAAAGAAGCAGCCCAGCACTTGGCCGAGGAGGCGAAAGAGGAGACGAAGAACGCGATCAAGGACACGGTCGAAGGCGGCAAGGACGTAGCCGGCAACCTCTCGAGCGCCGCCGAGAAGGCGGTGGACCGCGCGGGGGAGATCGTACACCGCAACCTCTCCGACGTCCTCCGCCGAGCCAAGGGCGTGGCGAGCGACGCCGCCGGACTCGTCCACGCCGAGGAGGCCGCGAGGTACGCGGGGTCGGTGGCGCACCTGCTGGGCTTCTCCGTGGCGTACGGGGCGGGCTTCTGGGTGACGTTCGTGTCGAGCCACGTGCTTGCGACGACGCTGCCGAGGCAGCAGTTCGGGACGGTGCAGAGCAAGGTGTATCCGGTGTACTTCCGCACGATGGCCTACGGGGTCGGCCTTGCGGCGGCGGCGCAGTGGTTGGGGCAGGGGATGGAGGAGAGGGCGCAGGGGTTTAACTTGGTGGCTGTACTGGCGCTGGTGTTGGCGAATATGGTGTATTTGGAGCCTAAAGCTACCAAGGTCAGTTATTCTATGTCAATGTTGCACAGACACGGGTAGGACACAGCACGGTTTGGACACGGCCTATTGTAGTATGTCTTAGTGTATTTTGGTGTCCCATGTGTCCAATAAGTTCAACATGCAGGTCTATATTTTTTTGGAGTGCCCGTATTTTCTTATTATCAATTTGCTATTTGCTTTTTTAGAAAATTTAGGTTGTCATTTTTCATTATGTTATATTTGACATGACAACGAAGATGATGTGGTATTTTTTAATCCAAAAAAGTTAATCATCCAAAAATATTAATTTTAATGATATAATTTGACATGTCCTTCGTCATGTAGGTCAAGATTACTTCACACACACAAAACAAAACAAAACAAAACGAGGAGGACATATAGTATTTTTGTCTTCCTAGTCGGAACTAATTCTTAAAATAGAGAAACTAATAGCATGGAAAATATCAAAAGATGAAGCAAACTAGAGGCCATATATATATATATATATATATATATATATATATATATATATATATATATATATATAATTTTTTTATCCAAACAGTGCACAACCTAAAGTTTTGTCTAACTAATGAACCCACGGAGGCTAGGGGTTAAAGAAATGATCGAAAACTGGTCTTAGGGAACTGGATAATGTTAATAAATTTCAAAATTTATTTCGTCGTCCAGTAGCTACAACAATTTTTTTGATCACTACCGCAGTAGCGGATAACTGTGGGTCGGTGGCTACCTAAGTGAACTCCGATTCGATCTGCCTCCCAGCTTGGAGGAAACCAAGAAATAATCCATCACGTGCGAAATTATAGAAGATTCTTTTTAAGATCAAACAGTTCCATCGAATTGAGTACGACTCTGGTCGCCTCACATAATTTGAATTTTCCTGACATTCTGCATTTTCGAAATGGATCCTATAAAATATTTTGTTGGCTTTGCTTTAGCAAAAGCTCAAGCTCCTTCTTTTCTTTAGTCCCACATCGGATGGGCCAACCCCTTCTTGTGTACATATATTAGTTCCTCTTCTTTGCTCTCTTAAAGTTGTTGTGTGGGGAATCCCTTGGGCCACACGCGCGCGCCGCCGCCCGACCCGGCTCGGCTCGGTTCGGTTCGGCGCGCGTAACGGGTGCGGGTACGCGCCCATATCTGCGGGCGCCGAATGTCGATTCGATTTTCTCTTCTGGTTCGGGCTGGGACCATAAAATTCTTTTTGCTCCTCTCCAATTTTTTTCATTTAATTTTCTGAACGTTGGAAAATTAATTTTGTCCGTTACTAATTCTTTTTGAACCGTTAATATATTTTGTGTCCAGGTTCATTCTCTCCTTCTCCTGTGTAACGGCTGAATTAGTAGGAAAATTAATTCAGACCGTTACATATTGGATGAGTATTATATATTTGACTGGTTTTCTTTGTAATCACAATCAGAAATTTCATCTCTAAACTGTTGCTGCCAATATTCTATTCTGTCCAATCTTCGTCGTTTCGCTCGTCTCCAAGCTCTGGGCATAGCTAAGTCATGGTCGTTTTCTTCGAGTCGTGTGCGGCGACGAGATACCGGTAGTGCGGGGGTTTTATCATTAGGAGCTTCGGGAACGTCTGCACACAGATTCCGAATCAACTCTTAGGGCAGTGCTTCGTGAACGACTTCCCCAGAGGCCGGTAACATCAGTCTAATTTTATTTTATTTTTATTCACAATTTTTTCAATAAAAAAACGACAATTTATCTAACAATCTAAGAGTTGATTCGGGATCTGTTAGAATTGTTCATCTAAATCTTGCTAGAAAACTTCTTATTATTTGTTTCAATTGCTTAATATTTCAATTGCTAGAAGGAGAAAAACAATTTCTGATTAATATTTCAATTGCTACAAAACTTCTGATTATTTGTTTCAATTTGCTTAATATTTCAATTGCTAGAAAAAAAAATCTGATTAATATTTCAATTGCTAAAGAAATTTGTTAATAAACAATTGCTAGAAAAATTCTAGAAATTTTAATTTGCTTAATATTTACCATAGCAAATTTCTGATTATTTGTTTACTTATCAAGTTGCTTACTATACTGTCAAATTGCAAATTTGCTTAAAGTGTTTTAAAAATTGTTATCACATTTGATAATTTTGTCAATTGCAATTTTTGATCACAAAATTTCTTTCAATTGTAACATACAATTTGCTTCATTTGTAATCACTTAGTATTTTGAAAACAATCTAGGACCAAAAAAAAATAGTTTAGTAAAAAGGAAATTGCAAATAAAATCTTCAAATCTAAAGTTTCAAAGTAGAGACAAACTCGGGCACAAGCCGAAAGGGTCCTTTTGTCAACCGGTTGTAAATAGCCCTAAGCGACACGGTACTTAAGAGTCTTCGGACCGCCGCTAGCTGGGAACCGGCCCCTACAGATAACCTGAGTTGATCAACACTTGAAAAATTAAAGATTTTAAGATTGATTAGCAAAGACCACCTAAACTATTATCTTAGACATTGTTATTAAATAAATTTATATTTTTCAGACTGCAATCATGACTGGTAAGGAGGAATCTTCTACTGCAAAACCTGTTAAGTTTGATTGCTCATACTTTAAAAGATGGCAGAGCCAAATGAAATTTTGGCTCACGATCTTAGGACTTATTTCTGCCATTGATGGGTCCACACCCATCACAAATGATGGGTACATAATGTATTTCATGTATCTCAACTCCGAAGATATGTACCAGATCCGAACCATATACTGGATCATTCAGAGATCACTATCGGACCAACTCTACGCGTCGAACAACGACCTGTTGAAATTTTGGATCATAGAGACAATACTCCGGAATCGGATCATTCCATTAGTCCGAGTGGCTTGGAACAAGGACTCTCCAGGGGAATCAACTTGGAAAAAAGAAGAAGACATGCGAAAGCAATTTTCATACTTATTTGCTAACCAAGGTTAGCTACTGTTTGATTTAAATTTCGAGTACGAAATTTTTCTAAGGAGGATAGAGTGTCATAGCTGCTAGCTATTTATTTAAATTTTTATATAATTTTATTTTTCATTTTATCTCTCTAAGGTTTATATGCAATTAATAAATTTAGGTTATGCAATTTTCAATTTACAAATAGGAACTATGTCATAAATGAAAATTCTATTTTTGAGAGGGGTTTTGTGCAAAACCCAAATCCATGGGAGAGAAGGGAGAAACCAGCAGCCCTGACTCATCCCCCTCCTTTCTACATGTAGCCTCCTCCCTCCATCTCCATTTCCTAGGTGGGGAGATGGCAAACTCTCCTCCCCCATTGCATTCCCAATACATATACTTCATCCCTAATAAAAATTCCCTTCTTCTTTTCCTTTCTTATTCCTTTCCTTACTCTTACTGCTGCTACTGCCGGAGGCTACCACCACCGCCGCGAACGCTGCCGCCGCCACGCCGCTGGCCTCCGCCGCTGACGATGACGCGTCGCCGCTGCTCTGCTGCTGTCGCTGCCGCCGCTCTGCCACTGCTGCTACTGCTTTACTGCTGCTGCCGCGGACCGCCGCCGCCGCCGCCTACGCCGGCCCCCTCCCCCGCAGGTGGACATCGCCACCACCACCACCTCGTCGGACACGCTGCTCCCCGCCGGACACGAACCAGAGTTCCTCCTTCTCCAAGAAACCTAGATATTTCTAATTTTTCCCAATTCTTCTTCCAGAGTTCAATCTAGGTCCCAGAAGTTCGATTCTAACCAATATTCTCCTGAATTAGGACATCGACATCGATATTGGGAGAACCTTGACCAAGGCAAGTCCTCCTCCTAATTCCTTCTCTTCCAATTTTCCTATATTTTGCTTGTGTAGTTACTTTCCAAATTTCAGAATTCATATGTTAGTTATTACTTATATTAGATGATATAAATTAGAGTATAGAATTTTGGACGAAGTTTAGGACACAAGTGTATATACGGACACAAGTAACTAATTGTAAAGTTTGGGGAGGGCTATTCATGGTGATAATACTTGACGTTTATTATCCCTAGTAATGGAATGGATGAAGGTGTATGTTAAAACTAAAAGTTAATTTAGATACCTTGAGTTTGGTAAAAAAACCTTAGCATAACATATATATTATAGATTGTACTTAGCTTAGTCTAGTATATGTAAGTTTAGATTTTCATATTAATTTAATTTATCTTAGTGAGTAGAATATTATATTGGGGTCAACTAAATCAAGGGATTATAGACATTTTAAATATGTAGGTGAATTGACTTCATTAGCCATGAGTATCATGTAGTTGCCTTACTTGAACATGATAATTTACAACTTTGATAACTTATATGAATATGTGTGTATTGATTTTATAGTGGTACGATAAGTTTATAGTTATACTACGTATCTAGAAGTTACCTCTTTAAGTAATATACGGAGATAGAAGTAATTACACACTATTCCAAGTTACGTATGAAATCTAGAATTGTATTATACGCAAGAGAAGGATTCCCAAAACCTATAAATACGCCTAGTCATATATGTATTCTTTAAAATATAAGATTTACATTTTTGGAACATTTAGTACATATGATGTTTGATGTGTTAATAATTAATCTAGTCATTGAATTATCGACATATGTTCTTGAATCATTATGCTTCTAATATTTACTTTTGTTGTCTTGTAAATAGTTAACGAGTTGCCAAGCTAGGGTTTGTGACTAAACTAGCTAATTTTCAAGGTAAGAAAATCTCCTTACCTACTTAGAGGATATTGATATTGTTATTAATTGCGTGTATTCCGGTGTTGAGAGTTGCTTCACCGAAGGGGTCGGCGAGCCCAGGAATGCTACGGAGGGTTGCTTCGGGTGGATATATAAATTGTTAAAAATTCCGGGAGCCGAAATACAAAGGAAATTCTGCCGAAATTTTTAAGAATTTCAGGAGTTAACCAATATTTTCATAC
This sequence comes from Iris macrosiphon, assembly GCA_036927795.1. Lineage (NCBI taxonomy): Eukaryota > Viridiplantae > Streptophyta > Magnoliopsida > Asparagales > Iridaceae > Iris > Iris macrosiphon. Next base: position 131,589 of record JAYESA010000480.1, read on the forward strand.
TCCGAGATATTGCCGACATCCCAATGTTTAAACCCTAGAATCCCACACTACAGATCACTAGAAATTATAGCTTAAACTAGGAGTAACTATTAGAAGTCTAGGACACGGACACGAGAAAAATTAATTCAGGCCAACTGATGACCTGCTCTGTGATAGTCGATACTTTGAATTATGTGATCAAATACTTGTGCTCAAGTTGACATTTTGCAGTACCCTGGACATGCATTCCATCTTTAAACAAACGGTTAAGACAATACAGAGCAGAGATTCAACTTATATAATAATTAGAATAAGGAATGATTGTAGTTTTAGGCTAGAAGCATTGGGCGGGGGAGAACAGCATAAATGACCACGTACGAAATTTCGCCACATAATTTTAACTCTGGCTGAATTCAGCGGTTTAGGCACTCTCGCAAGGCCTTGCGAAGTGAGCGGGTGAGGCTTAGCTCACTTTATGTTGCCCATAAGAGGGGCTGGACCGGATCATAACCCCGTGCCATCATATGTTCAAGTCACCAATTAAAAACACACATATCTCGAATTATAATACTCGAATAGGTGAATTCAAGATTAAGCCATGAGGGCGGGGCCGGATTCTAAGCACTGTGCCATTCAAGTCACAACAAAATCCTTCACAACGGAATTTGTGGCGGGAAACTAGGTGAAGTGGTTATTTAAGGTTTGTTCTCCAAAACTGCATCATCATTTAGGAAATTGATTGTGTATTGTGGTAGTGATATAGGATTTGTGATGATTGATTTTAGATACTATAGGAGAGTTAGTTTAGGAGTTATTCAAGTCAAGTATACCATATTATATTTATTTTCTTATTTCCTTTAACTATTGCTCTTTGCTCTAATAGCATATCTTCCATTATTTATCGTTCTTGGCCGAGAACTTGCTTGTCGTTCTGACGACCTAGTATTGTTCACTAGGGATTGAAGAAGGAAATAAGAAAATACTACCCCTCTACAATGTGGACGAGAGCGAGGAGTAATCAGCTAGTGACTTCAGAAAGTATATTGCCTAGTAGCTGCAACTATAGTTATGTAACTTTAATAAAGAGCTGTTGTAAAGACTTATTTGACTGTATATAAATCAGAATGTTTTGGTTTAGATATGTTGCCTAATTATTTCAGCATGACTTGCATTTTATTCTAAAAGACTTACAGGCGACAATCGCTGATACGAATGTGCTAGTATTCGTATGGGACGTAGCCTGGAGATGTAGTTACGTACCCGACTCACCGTATTTTGGGAAGCGGAACATGACACGTCTTTTAGTGACGTGTCGCTTCCCAAAATACGGTGAGTCGGGTACGTAACTACATCTCCAGGCTACGTCCCATACGAATACTGGTCCATTCGTATCAGCGATTGTCGCCTGTAAGTCTTTTAGAATAAAATGCAAGTCATGCTGAAATAATTAAGTAATTATATCTAAACTAAAACATTCTAATTTTTTTTATATATACAACCAGATAAGTCTTTACAGCAGCTCTTTATTAAGTTATATTATTACAGTTGCAACAACTAGATACTATACTCTTCTGATAGATCACTAGCTGATTACTCCTCGCTCCCGTCCGCATTGTAGAGGGGTAGTATTTCCTCATTTCCTTCTTCAATCCCTAGTGAACAATATTAGGTCGTCAGAACGACAAGCAAGTCCTCGGCCAAGAACGGTAAACAATGAAAGATATGATATTAGAGCAAGGAATAATAGTTAAAGGAAATAAGAGAATAAATATAATATGATATACTTGACTTGAATAACTCCTAAACTAATTCTCCTATAGTATCTAAAATCAATCATCATAAATCCTATATCACTACCATAATGCACAATCAATTTCCTAAATGATGATGCAGTTTTTGAGAACAAGCCTTAAATAACCACTTCACCTAGTTTCCCGCCACAAATCCCGTTGTGAAGGATTCTGTTGTGACTTGAATGGCACGGTGCTTAGAATCCGGCCCCGCCCTCATGGCTTAATCTTGAATTCACCTATTCGAGTATTATAATTCGAGATATGTGTGTTTTTAATTGGTGACTTGAACATATGATGGCACGGGATTATGATCCGGCCCAGCCTCCTTTGGGTAATCTTGAATCCACCCATTCGATTGTTTTTCCTTTTGGATCGAAGAAGGTGCAATTATGATTATGGTGACTTGAAAATGGATGGCACGGGGTTATGATCCGGCCCAGCCCCTCTTATGGGCAACATAAAGTGAGCTAAGCCTCACCCGCTCACTTCGCAAGGCCTTGCGAGAGAGCCTAAACCGCTGAATTCAGCCAGAGTTTAAAATTGTGTGGCGGAATTTCGTAGGTGGTCATTTATGCTGTTCTTCCCCGTCCAATGCTTCTAGCCTAAAACTACAATCATTTCTTATTCTAATTATTATATAAATTGAATCTCTGCTCTGTATTGTCTTAACCGTTTGTTTAAAGATGGAATGCATGTCCAGGGTACTGCAAAATGTCAACTTGAGCACAAGTATTTGATCACATAATTCAAAGTATCGACTATCACAGAGCAGGTCATCAGTTGGTCCGAATTAATTTTCTTGTGTCCGTGTCCTATGTATTCTAGACTTCTATTAGTTACTCCTAGTTTAGGATATAATTTCTAGTGGTCTGTAGTGTGTGAATCTAGGATTTAAACATTGGTATGTCGGCGATATCTCGGAGTATGGAAATATTGGTTAACTTCCGAAATTCTTAAAAATTTTGGCAGAGTTTCCTTTGTATTTCGGCTCCCGGAATTTTTAACAATTTATATATCCACCCGGAGCAACCCTCCGTAGCATTCCCGGACTTGCCGACCCCTTCGGTGGAGCAACTCTCAACACCGGAATACACGCAGTTATTAATAATATTAATATCTTCTAGGTAGGCAAGGAGATTTTCTTACCTTGGAGAATTAGCTAGTTTAGTCACAAACCTAGCTTGGTAACTCGTTAACTATTTACAGGACAACAAAAGTAAATGTCAGAACATAATGATTCAAATATGTATCAATATTTCAATGACTAGATTAATTAATAACACATCCAAGTATTATGTACTAAATGTTCCTTAAGTGTAAATCTTATAAAGAATACACATATATATAACTAGGTATATTTATAAGGCCTAGGAATTCTTCTCTCGCGTATAATACAATTCTAGGATTTATATGTAACTTTTAAATAGTATACAATTACTCTATCTCCACATGTCTTTTAAAGAAGCAACATTCTAGATACGTATTATAAACTTTCCTAATGTATCACTTGTAAAATAAATATACACATAATTACATAAGTTATTAATGTGGTAAATGATCTTGTTCAAATCTAAGTTATTTAATCGTATCTCATACTAGAGTCCGTACCGAAAAGTAATCGGACAAATTCAAGTTATACTCAACTATTTCAATTCCTCATCGGAATTCCTATGTTTTATGTTCTCATTCCCCGAATTGATCACAATTAACCTTCATAACTATAATAACAATCAAACTATGTATTATTATTTCGCTTATGTGAACAAATGAATTCCTAATTATAAATCACAACACGACTCTATAATATATACATAATGTCATCTCATAATAATGAATTAATTACTTGGTGTCCTAATATACACTTGTGTCCTAAACCTTCGTTCAAAATTCTATACTCTAATTTATATCATCTAATATAAGTAAATAACTAACATATGAATTCTGAAATTTGGAAATAATTACACAAGCAAAATATAGGAAATTGGAGAAGAAGGAATTAGGAGGAGGACTTGCCTTGGTTCTGGATTACTAGGGTTTTCCCCGAGTGTCGACGTCGATTCCTAATTCAAAAAGAGATTTGGGGAAATCATTATACCTAGGTTTCTTTGGAGGAGGAACTCTGGTTCGTGTCCGGCGGAGAGCAGCGTGTCCGACGAGGTGGTGGTGGTGGCGGTGTCCGCTTGCGGGGGAGGGCGCCGGTGTTGGCGGCGGCGGCCGTCTGCGACAGCAGCGACAGCAGCAGCAGTACAGCAGTAGCAGCAGAGGCAGCAGCGGAGCAGCGTCGGCGGCGTGGCGGCGGCGTCAGCGGCATGGTGGCGGCAGCGGCCCACGGGAGCAGCAGCAGCAGAAGTAAGAACAACATCAGTAGTAGTAATGATATGAATAAGGAATGAAAAGGAGAAAGGGGTTTTTATTAGGGATGAAGTAAATGTATTGGGAATGCATTGGGGGAGGAGAGCTTGTCATCTCCCCCCTAGGAAATGGAGATGGAGGGAGGAGGCTACAGGTGGAAAGGAGGGGGATGAGTCAGGGCTGCTGGTTTCTCTCTTCTTTCCCATGGATTTGGGTTTTGCACAAAACCCCTCTCCAAAATAGAATTTTTATTTATGATATAGTTCCTATTTGTAAATTGAAAATTGCATAACCTAAATTTTTATTAATTGCATAACTGAGTCTGACATAGGAGTGTCCACCTCCTCGAAATAAAAAACCCCTAAAGAGATAGACTTCCACTGCTTTCATAGAATTCTAAACGCATTATCTGAATCCTTGTATGATATTTCTTTGAATACAAGAGTGCTAAAGAACTTTGGAAAGCCTTGGAGATGAATACGACTGTGATGATGCCGGAATTGAAAGGTTTAATTCTTCAACCTTTAATAGGTATTTCATGGTAGATAACAAGCCAATGAATGACCAGCTCCATGAATTCCAAGAATACCTTAGGCATATTCAAGCCAAAGGCACATCCTTTTCCAATGAGCATAAAATAGCATGCCTAATAGACAAGCTACCTTCTTCTTGGTCTGATATTTCTAAGGAACTTATCCATACACAAGGAGATCTTACCTACAATCAAGTCCTAAAGAAAATTAGAACCGAAGAACAAATTAGATTGAGGTCTAAGCCTAAGACTGAATCTAAAGCTAAGGTAAACCTTGTAGAAGGCCAAGGAAAACCCAAATCTAATTTTTCTTATAAATCCAAAAAGAATTTCTTCAAGAAGAAGAAAAACTTTCAGCCTAACCACCAAAACCATCATCACCAAAACCAAAAACCTAGAAACTTCAGTCAGACTCAGGATCAAAAGAGATTTTGTTTTGTGTGTGGTAAAACAAACCATATGGCTCACAAAGGTTCTTCGAGTTCCTTCAGATCTGTAAGCTTTCAACCCCTTATTAACCTCTCTTACCATTCTGATGATTGGTGGTTGAATTCTGGAGCTAATGTTCACGTTTTCAAAATATCAGGAATCAAGTGGAGGAGGTGTGACCCTAGGAGATGGCTCAACGGCACAAATTATTGGAAGAGAAAAAGTTGACCTGAAGATGACATCATGAAAAATCTTAACTCTTCATGATGTTCTTCATGTGCAGTCTGTCAGGAGAAACCTAGTTAGTGGATCCCTTCTTGTAGCCTCAGGATACAAAATTGTAATGGAGGCAAATAAAGTAGTATTTTCTAAGCATGACTCCTTTATAGGAAAAAGGCTTTGTAAAAGACGGTCTTTTCATTTTAAGCACAATGAATAAATTTTTTGATTGTTCTCTCATTGTCTCTAATATAGAATCTTCAAATGTTTGGCATGGCAGTTCTTGTAAAACCCCTATTTAAAAAAAATCGTATTTATTATTATTTTTATTAATTAATAATTTATTTGTAGTAAGTAGTGGCTAATTAGGAGAAATAGATTTTTAATAATTTTTATTTTAGGTGTTGGTGCACTTAGAGGATTTATGGGGCCATTAGGAATTTTTCGAATTTTATTTCATGTAGGAGACCCCTTAAGCAGTTGCTAGTTTAACGGTGTGCATTATTATAATCTAGAACTTTTTCTTATGAGTATATATATATATATATATATATATATATATATATATATATATATATATATATATATATATATATATATATAATTGAAAAAGTATTATAAAAAGGAAAAGAAAAGAAAATAATAATAATAAACTAATAACTATTACTATAAGCAAACCAAAAACCATTACAATTCCCATGCAAACCAATTCCACAGCCGCCCTTTTTCATTAAGCAATAGACTCATTTGTGAGCCAATTCCAACACCACAGCAAAACCCAACCACGTTAGCAAGACCCCCACGCGGCTTCTAATACAAACCCGCCTCCTCTCTCTCCCTATTCATATATATATTATATATTCTATTTCTAAAACCCTAACCTAAATCGCTCCACCAAACGGGACCGTCCCGTCGTGTACCACACGGTGCGCGCAACGTAACCGGACACGTAAAAGTTCGTTGAAACTGATTCGGACGCGTGTGTGCGCCGGAATCAGCCCGTATCCGCGGACACATCCCGTGTCGCAACTTTTTTGGAAGTCGCGCGCATTTTGTGCACGCTCGTCAGATTGCGACGAAACTTGCACCACTGGACTCGTGGTAATGCGCTGGTCCTGTGATCCAATTTTTACGCAATTCTGAGATAGTTGACCAAGTTGCCAATTGGCGGGCCCCACGGTTGACTTTTTGGACAAAATTGTGTTCGGTCCACCGGAATCCACATTTGGATATACCGTTGGGTTCGTATTGACATCTAGAGTTTGTTTGACCTATAACTGTCCCATTTAGAGACTGTTACCCTTGGCACGTTTTTTGGTGCAAAGTGGGCCACACGTGGACCCCACTTTTATCCGAAATTATTGTTTTGCCTGTGTCCAAATTGGACGAAAGGGAAGTACTTTTTATCTATTTTGCTTATTCTGGGAACGTTGGTGACATCTATTTCAGCATCCGGAGACATTTGTTCTGAGGTACACCTTGCAGCTTTCTTACCAGGCAAGATACCTTGCCAAATTGCTTACAGTATTTTGCATGCTTAGTATATTTTTGTATATTTATTGCATTTCTGTATATTTATTGCATGTGTAGTTTTTTTCAGTCATTACTATATATTAGATATGTTGACACATACTTGCCACTTAGTATCATGAGAGGACAATCAGTAGGCGTATGGGCTTTAACCACTCTGGTAACACCGTAGTCACTAGCACGCACTATGATGGTCGTATCCGATGGTCGCTACCCCCGCGGTATGTCGATTGATGGAGTCACGAGGGTCGCTACCCCTGCGGTATGTCGGCTGATGATGTTCATGGACGTGTGTGTGAGTTGTGAGATTAGATCGAGTAGCCTACCCTTGCCTATACGTCGAAAAGTTGTCCTCATTTGCATTCATATAGATTGCCTTGTACAGCGTACTTATTTATTTTCAAATTATATGCATGTTTACTGTATTCAAATTGGCTTGCTGTTCTGTATCTTGTTACGTCCCTCTGAGGACCTGGTCCCCTTCTAGGTGTATCTGTTCTCGAGTATTTGCAGTAGCGCAGATTTGGATGGTTATATATGTTTCGTGGATGTCTTCTCTCCGAGCCTCATGATTGTTAGCTGGTATTCCTATATTGTGTTTATTGTGTTATATTTTTCCATTCGAGTTGGTAGTTATATAGATGTGGTTATTTATTTATATTGGTTTTCTGTGGATGAGATTAGATTGTACCCTGTGACTTGTGATACATTTTATACCACTTTTGAATTTGATATTCATATTACAGCGTACGTAGGCATGCTTACGTGTCCTAGTCCTACGTACTTTTAGGACTGGGGCGTGACCGTTCTATTAAAAGAATGATGACTTTAGATCTTATTTCCAAGACTCCAATAGATGACAAACACAAATGTGAGATTTGTGTTCAAGCCAAACACACTAAATTACCATTCAAATCTGTAGAAAGAAATTCTGACCTTCTAGAACTTATCGGCGATAGAAAATACTTTGTTACGTTTATAGATGATTATTCAAAGTATTGTTATATCTACCTTCTCAAAATCAAAGATGAAGTTCTAGATAAATTTAAGGTCTACAAATCTGAAGCTGAGAATCAATTAGAAAGGAAGATTAAGATCCTTAGATCTGATCATGGTGGAGAATATACCTCAAACGAAATGATTAACTTCTGTGAAGAACATGGAATAATTCATGAGGTAACTGCTCCATATTCACCTCAGTCTAACGGAGTTGCTGAACGCAAGAACCGCACTCTGTTAGATATGGTGAATGCCATGCTTCTCAGCTCTGGTGCTCCTGATAACTTGTGGGGAGAAGCCCTTTTAACTTCCTGTTACATTCTTAATAGGATTCCTAGTAAGACAAAAGATAAGACTCCCTATGAGCTGTGGAAAGGTAGAGCTTCTAGGATTAATTACTTTAGAGTTTGGGGATGCCTTGCTAAAGTCGGAATTCCCTTTTCATAGGATATGCCTTAGACAGCTATGCCAATAGATTTCTAGTGACTCACTCAGAAGTAAATGAAATCTCTAACAATACCATTATAGAAGCAAGAGATGCAGTTTACTTTGAAAACATATTTCCTTTTAAGGATAGAAGTTCAATCTCTTCCTCCATACCCTCTACTAGTTCTCATGTCCAAAGGTTATTGCCTCACTCTTTCCTCCCTCCTTGGATTACCTAGCTCACAATCTGAACAAGACTTAGAACCTAGACGGAGTAAAAGTAATAGGATTGAAAAAAAATTAGGAGAATGATTCTTCACTTTTTTGATAGAGGCTGATCCCTCAACTTATGAAGAAGCAATGTCGTCTCCTGATGCTCCCTTCTGGAAAGAAGCCATTAACAGTGAATACAACTCCATCATGGAGAATAACACTTGGTTTCTAACAGATCTACCTTTAGGCAATAAACCAATAGGTTGTAAGTGGATTTTCAAGAAGAAACTCATAGCCGATGGTACTATAGAGAAATACAAAGCTAGATTAGTTGCTAAGAATTTTACCCAGAAGAAATTGTTAGATTATTTTGATACCTACTCTCCTGTAGCTAGAATCACATCCATTAGAACTCTCTTAGCCTTAGCATCAATTCATGATATGCTAATCCATCAAATGGATGTAAAGACAGGACATCATTTTTGAATGGAGATCTAGAGGAAGAACTTTATATGGACCAACCTGAAGGTTTCATTGCTAAATGTCAAGAAAAGAAAGTCTGCAGACTAGTAAAATCCCTCTATGGCTTGAAACAAGCTCCCAAACAATGTCAAATGAGTATGACAAATGTATATACTCTAAAGGTACATGTAAAAGTTGTGTCATTTTATGCTTGTATGTTGGAATTGATAAATATTGCAAAGAACTATTTATCTAGCCAGTTTGATATGAAAGACCTAGGAGAAGCCAACTTAATTTTAGGAATGCAAGTGACCAAAGGCAAAGAGGGTTATACTCTATCTTTAGCACATTCAATTGAAAAAATGTTAAAAATGTTTGAGTTATTTGATAAGAAACATGTCCATACTCCTTATGATAGCAGTATTGTACTAAAAAAAGAATGAAGGATCACCTTTGGAACAACATAAATATTCACAGATGATAGGCTCCCTTATGTATATAACAAACAGGACAAGACCTGATATTGCATTTGCTATTGGGAGACTAAGTAGATGTACCGGTAACCCAAATCAGTCACATTGGACTGCCTTGGATAGGTATTTAGATATCTCAAGGGCACCCTAGATTACAAACTTTATTTTACTAGGCACCCTGATATCATAGATGGTTATTCAGATGCAAACTGGGTAACCGACTCACATGATATAAAATCTACTACTGGATATGTATTTACTCTAGGAGGAGCTGCAATCTCCTGGGACTCTTGTAAGCAAACTATCATAGCTAGGAGTACAATGGACTTCGAAATGATAGCTTTAGATACAACTTGCACAGAAGCTGAATGGCTTAAAAATTGTTTCTCTTAGTCCTGTTCCTGCAATTTCTATAAACTGTGATAATAAATCTGTTATTGAACTACTAAAGCATGATTCTATGAATGCTAAGATGAACAGGCACCTGCAAATATGTGGTTCTTGACTATATAAAGTCAGAAAAGAACCTTGCAGATCACTTGGCGAAGGGTTTGTCTAGGACTTTGATCCTAGAATCATCGAGGGGGTTGGGGTTAAGCCCATAAGTTAGTCACTAGTAGTGGCAACCCAACCGAGTCTGACTGGAGATCCCAAGAAGTCGGTTCAATGGGTAGAAACAAGCTGAACTTAGGTGACTTTATGGAACACTGACTCGAGATTAAAGTCTCATTAAAATAAAGCCCAAGCGGGCTTGGGCTGTACATGTGTACAATGACTCCCCATCCCTATGGTGACAGTGTTCCTGTGTGATATGGATATGATGAGGTTAAACTCTTAATAGGTCCAAGCTGTAATGCTGGGTTGATCCATATCTATGAGAGGTCGTGAAGGCCGCGACTATGGGACAGGGTGATCCCAGACAACTCTCATGAATGTGAAAAAGTGCGCATGGCCATTTAAAAGCGCCACCCGATAGACCAAGGACCTCTAGCGTACTATGCGTGCTATTTTTCTAAATCTGGTTCAAGAAGTCTGATTCAAGGCATAGTCCATCAAGCACTTCTTCAGATTAAGGCAATAGTCACTACGTGAGATTCAAGGCTGTAGTCCATCTCAACTATGTATAGTATTTTACTGTCCAGATGCTCTCTCTCTCTCTCTCTCTCTCTATTTACTTCACTCTTATCTCTGTTTCGGAACTTGACCTTTTGGGAGGGGGGGATTGTTGGCTTTGCTTTAGTAAAAGCTCAAGCTCCTTCTTTTCTTTAGTCCCACATCGGATGGGCCAACCCCTTCTTGTGTACATATATTAGTTCTTCTTTGCTCTCTTAAAGTTGTTGTGTGGGGAACCCCTTGGGCTACACGCGCGCCGCCGCCGCCCGGCTCGGCTCGGTTTGGCGCGCGTAACGGGTGCGGGTACGCGCCCACATCTGCGGGCGTCGAATGCCGATTCGATTTCCTCTTAGGGTTCGGGCTGGGACCCTAAAATTCTTTTTGCTCCTCTTCAATTTTTTTTATTTAATTTTCTGAACGTTGAAAAATTAATTTTGTCCGTTACTAATTGTTTTTGAACTGTTAATATATTTTGTGTCCAGGTTCATTCTCTCCTTCTCCTGTGTAACGACTGAATTAATAGGAAAATTAATTCAGACCGTTACATATTGGATGAGTATTATATATTTGACTGGTTTTCTTTGTAATCACAATCAGAAATTTCATCTCTAAACTGTTGCTGCCAACATTCTATTCTGTCCAATCTTCGTCGTTCGCTCGTCTCCAAGCTCTGGGCATAGCTAAGTCCTGGTCGTTCTCTCCGAGTCGTGTGCAGCGACGAGATACCGGTAGTGCGGGGGTTTTACCACTAGGAGCTTCGGGAACGTCTGCACACAGATCCCGAATCAACTCTTAGGACAGTGCTTCGTGCACTTCCCCAGAGGCCGGTAACATCAGTCTAATTTTATTTTATTTTTATTCACAAATTTTTCAATAAGAAAACGACAATTTATCTAACATATTTTACATATGGTTTGGACATCTAGCTGCGCTCCATCGAACTACGGGAACTCGTTTCTCAGCTTCTTTATATAAGCGAACATTCGCATCTTTTGTTCTAAGTTCTTCCATTGCAGTAATTATTATATTAGATCTCCCTTCTCAGATGCGTGGGTCAGGAAGTCCAAGCTTTTTGTTATAGTTTAAGTCAAAATAGAATAAAATAAAAAATTTGCGGTCTGTTGTAGTTTAAGTCAAAATAGAATAAAATAAAGAATTTGCGGTCATAACGAACGCAAATGGTTCTGGAATAGAAACGACCTCCTTTCTCTCATATCCTGAAAGGAGTCGAGTACTGGTAGGCACAAGATCATTGGTCATGAGTGTAAAATTAGAAGTATGTGTAGAGTTGCTAATATGTTCTGTGGAGATGTTGCATCTAATATTTTGTTTACGCGTTTAGGTCATGTTTGAAAAGATGAAAATGGAGAAGGAAGAAGGAAGGGGCAGGGACATGGCCGACTTCGTCGCGGAACCAGCCACGACCGCACCGATGGCAACTACAACCACCACCAACCCCGGGTCGACCACCTACGAGACCCCTACTACTTACGGAGTAAGGACGGCCGCAACCGCAGCAGCGGTCGAGCAGGAGGCAGTCAAGGGCCGCACGGCGAAGCTGAAGAAGAGGCTGAAGAAGCTCAACACCTACTCCTCGGTCGTGAACATCCTGAGCCTCATGGGACTGACTTGGCACCTGGTGCACTTGGCCGGGCGAATGCAGGTGACATGCTGAGTACGTACGTACTGTTGGTGGTGGTGTCAACTCTAGGCTTAGCTTCCTTTCTATTAATGTACCACGGAATCTGACTGGTAGGATCAAGTAATGTATGTATGCATATGTATGTATGTACGTAGCTAACTTTGACAGAAAGATGTTATATACCACTACCACGGGATCTGACTGTTAGGATCAACTATGTATATGTATGTATGTATGTATGTATGTACATGTACATGTACTTAAGTAGCTAACTTTGACAGTAGATACTAGCAACTTTTAGAGGATCTAAGTAGTTGGTTGTTGATACCATGCAAACCTTGTGGTTTTGGGGTTGGGCGCTCTCTTTCTCCGTTGATGTCTAATATTTTTGTTGTGATGTTACTAATTTTCCAAGCAATTTAATCGACTTGTGTTTTTAGAATGATATTGGGACAAACGAACTTCTTCAAAAGTTAAAAGAGGAATTAATTCGAGACTGATTATATCGCTAAATAAGAAACTCTTGCGCCTGATAATTAACATCCCTGAATCAGAAATTTAGTGCTTCTTTAGCTTGATCCAAATGGTCGATTTCATTGGTGCCTGGGCTCGTGCTAATTCTAGAGTTATATTCCAATAAATGATATTTTATCCTCCATTTGACGTGCCTATTAGCTTTGGCTGGGTCCGTTTTCTTAAATTTGGAACCTCCTCTTCAATGGGGGACCGCCACATCAGCTACAGGTACTAGTCACACCAATGGCGGTCCAAATAGCAGCTTCGTAAGAAATTTTGCTTAATTTTAACCTAAGATTTTTAGACTATTCTAATTTTTTAACTTGATGTCCTAAACAATTTGATATGCATCAACTTAATGTCTTAAAAAATAGCGAAATTATTTTCGTCCTCTCTCTCTCCCCCCTTCTCTCTCTTTGACAACGGAGATGGCAGCGGCACATGTTATGGAGGTGGCAACAACAGCAGTCCGGAGAGGGGGGGGGGGGGGGGGGTAGGGGGGGTAGTAGGAGGGCGGCTGTGGGACAGTGCAGTCGGGTAAGGGACGGTTGTGGGTGTGGGGGTACGATGCGAGGGTTGGGAGGATCGAGGGCACGATAGTTTCATTTATTTTAAGGGTAATAGAGGGTGCAAGTTGAAATTAGCCTAAGGAATTAAACAGTTCCTCATTGTTGCGATGTTGATTTTGCTGGCCCCTACCATCGTGTTGGTTGGCTACTTCTCCATTTTGTTTCCGGATTCCTCCCAATTTGTGGGTTATTTCTCTCTTATTCTTGGATTCGTCCCCATTTGTATCATTTATGCATTTATGCAGGTGATGTAAACATCCTGATTTTTAGAATTAAATTTTATTAATATGGGTATTATGTAATTATTGAAATTAAGGAAGATTTTTCAGTAATTTTAGCTAATTAGAATAAATGTTAATTCATGGATTGATAATTTTGTTTGTTTATTTAATTAATTACTATTTATTTAATTAATTACTATTATTGTACGGAAAATATATTTTTTGGTGTACAACTATTATTAGAGTATTGTAGAATTATTTTGAAATTATTTGGGAGTAAGAACCTACTTTTAAATGGCCATATATATATATATATATATATATATATATATATATATATATATATATATTAACAATTATTAGATCCTAAACTCGGATCCTAAACCCATACCCTAAATTCGTACCCAATAACCCACAGACTCGCTCACCCGCACCCGTTCAAACCCATTCCCTGCTACTATAATCTCCCCCCCCTCCCGCTATAGTAACCCCCGCGTCCCCTCTCTTCCCCTCCCTGTAACCGACGTCGATCCCCTCTCTTCCTCTCCCTGAAACCTTCTCCATTCACCCCAATATATAGACTAGAGGAGACCACCACCAACATCATCTCCCCACCAGTCCAAACGAACGCTGACCGACACCATCGACCGTCCGATCGCCGTCGTAAGTCGCCGCGAGAAGACCCGCCCGAAGTCACGATCAGCACAGCAGAGTGAGGTACCCTTCTTTCCACCCCTGTATCTTCCTGCACAGTAAATCAAACAGTAAACCAAATATCGAACCATCGACTACTATGTGAAGACCACATGACCCCCATGAACCCTGTTTAATTAGTTTAGCTTATCGTGTCCCGTGTCGATCGTAAATTGCGACACAAAACAAGAAAAAAATGACCCAGTTTTTAGATCAGAGACTGCTCCAACCTCCCATGTTCGTATCTAATTTTCTTTCAACCTAGTTAATATTTTAAAATTCTACTTGAACAGTAATTTAGACAACATAACCTAGTTTTAATCCCTTTAAAAATTTTCTTTTAATTCGAATTATTCTATGTTTTACTTGTTGAAATATGTCAAAAACTTGATTTTCTAAACACAAATTTTTTAGATATGGGGTGCGTCCCGCTAAACGAGGCGACTTCGTCGTGTGCGAATTATACCGAAATGTGCGTATTGTCAACGTGGACGTGTAAAATTTTGCCAAAGTTGATTTGAATGTGCGTGCACACCGGAATCAACGCGTATCCGTCGAAAAATACCGTATTGGCATGTTTTAACACTTGTCATAATTTTGTGTGTGTTTGTCATTTCGTAACGAAACTTGCGTCATCGGATTCGCAGCATTACGTTGGTCATGTGACCCAAGTTTGGTTCAATTCTGAGAACGTTGACGAAACACCATTTTGCGGGCCCCACGGTTCCACTTGACGGGTGATTTCGTGATCGGCTCATCGGAATCCAGTTCTGGACGTTCCGTTGGGTTCGTATCATCGTTCTGAAATCGTAGATACTAAGTTTGACGAATTTGGAGAACTTTATTTTCGATACATTTTTTGGTGCGAAGTGGGCCACATGTGGACCCAGCTTTGACCAAAACTATCGATTCTTTTCCTGTGTCCAAATTAGACTTATGGGTAGTCAATTCTAGCTATTTCAAATATTCTGAGAGCAATAGTGATGTTTATTTCAGCATCCGGAGGCGTACTTGGAGATTCCACTTTTACAGGAGCAGTTGACGGAGTTCAGAGCCCAGACAAGTGTACCTTTCCAAACCTGCAGAGATCCTGTTACATTATTTGCTTGTGTTCTTTCTATATATATACTTATGTGATGTACCTGTTCAACCTTGGACCGTGAGACGTTGCTTAGCGTCCGAACAAGATTCGGGTGTCGACGTCGTACGCGGAGTCGAGTAACGTCATTAGAGAGTTGATTCCACGATCCTATTTTTACGTGCTTACTTTACCAAGTACGTCATACCATAGGACACTTGACATTTTTTCATGTGACAGAATTTTTCTTGAGTTGTTCATAGTGATTCTGTATAGGCTTACAGGATTCGTGATATGAGACTTGCATATATAGAGATATCATTATGACTCGTTGTACTAGCTAGAGGTCATGATCTTGCGTGTTATGGATATGAGACATGAGGTTACATTGGGTGGGGAGAGACACACAGGCTACAGGCTGATTATATACTATACTACTGGAATACATGATACTACTTGCTTTGATACTTATACTGGAGTCGTGATATTACTTGCTGCTATGGGCTCCTCGAAATAGAGCCTGTAGTGGTCTCAGCCTGAGTACTAGTGATGCTCTCATTTATATTTCATATAGCTGGTTACATAGCTTGTCCTGAGGATCTGTTTTATATTTACTGTATTTTATTTGGCTTGAGTGTTTCTTGTGCCTTGCTATGCCCCTTGAGGACCTGGATCCGGATTAGGTCCCCAGGTACAGTAGAGAAGGATTATCCTGAGATATATGGGACATGAGCTGACGCTGGAGCAGTATTGGCACCAGAGGACGAGGTTGTGTTAGAGGATTTCTCCTGAGTATTCAGTTACTTACTCAGTTATCTATGCTTATTGTTATTTCATATCTGGACTTATGGACATATGTATTGGTGTTATTCTCTTTTCTTTATTGTGTCGGTTTGTTCCCTGAGACACTACTGATTTGGACTTGTTGATGGACTATTTTCTTTATCTATTATTTTGACTGGTCTATCATATTGAATTGTGTTTACTTTCTGTGGATGAGATTAGAATTATACTGAGATAGATGGTGTAGACTTGCATTTATATTTATTACAGCTTAAGTGCACTCTAACGGGTCCATTAAATTGGGTTTTCCCATTGAAGTTGTGCTGCTGGTCATTACCACGTGGCTAGTCCCAAAATATGGGGTATGACATGTGAGAAGGTCAAGTTTTTAAAATAAAAGCAAAAATTATTTTTTAGGATAGGGAGCCTAACACTATAGTCGATTTATATAGAAAATCAAAGATAATAAGATAAAAAAAACTAACAATATAAAGTAGAAAAAATTAATCGATGAATACTACTGGGAGAGGGATATTACTACTAAATAATGTTATAAAATTTTACAATATTGTTATAATTTTATAATCCCAGGTATTGGAGGAAGTACGTAAAAAAAATTAAAAAAAAAACTCATATCCAATAGATTTGAGAAATCAAATTTCTTTATTCTCCAACTTTTTGTTTTTTCTCTCTCAACCAATTAATGGTTATCAACACATTTTTTAGCATAATAATCTATTACATAATGAATCTTAGACTTCTTTATATAGCATGTCATATATTCGTACATAAAATTTCAATCCTAAAGTAGGCATGACATAAATTTTCATATATAGAAACTCGTTGATTAGGATACAATTCTATTGCCATTAAAATTACTAAATATGATCCAATTTCTAACAATTACCTCCTTGGATCATATTAATTATCAAATCAACAAGCATTTAGCAACCTCTAGTCTACAATTTTCAAACAAAAGTCTCGATATAACAATATCTAGTCGAGCTCGAATTCACACTTCATCTATGCAACATTTGTTGGTGTTGTTTCCTCTGGACTAAGAAAAATAGTACCACATTGGCTACACCACCAAGTGGGTATCTCAATATAATACTTTGTATGAGTTGAGGTGTGCACATAGTGTGTGGTGGGGCACATGGGTGCCATGTGGGGGTATTTTATTAGGAGAAAAAATGACTAACTCCTCAATGAAAGCATGTATGCTTTTTGTCATGCTCTTGGAATTTATTCTATAGGAGCTAAGCCCCTTACCGACACGGACTCGGACTCGAGCTTAAGGGCGCAAATTGGCGCTTTGTTGGTGAATTTAGCATGTCAGCATCGACACGTGGTGCTTGTGTGCTTTTTGATGCACTCATGCGATCGGTTATGTGCGGCCGCATGTGTTGCTGCATGCGCTGCTGCTTGCGCGGCCGCATGTGCTGCTACTTGCGCGACTGCATGCACTATTGTATGAGCGGCCGCATGAGTGGTTGCTTGCATGGCTACTGCGATCGGATATATTTGAACGGTTATGGAAAGATATGGTCAGTTATTCATATCCATTTTTTGTGGAATTTGAATTAATTCGTGTCTATTTTTGTGGGATTTACTGTTAATTGTTCCTATCTTTCCGTAACTAATGGGCGGCCTGGCTCCTCTATAAATACTCTCTTCGTGCCTCCATTAAGGACTTATTTCAAAATATAGGAGATGAAGGGAGTTGTTGCTGCCCGACTAAAAGCCCAGGAAGTTCATGCGAGTCCAAGCAGGAGGTGACAACGAGCGTTTCCGAAGTTCTTCGCGAACTTGCTGGTACCTAAAAGCAGTTCGTGTAGGACGAATCTTGTTTTGAACAACAGTGAACTTCATCACCCCAACAAGCAGTGTTCTTCTTCTTCTTCCTCTTCTCCACTTCATGTTGTAACTCTGTTATGTCCGTCTGCAACTGCGATTGCAATAAAGAATGAGAAGTTTATTAATTTTGATTCTTTTGCTATCTTGTATACAAGTTGTAATCAGAATTATCTTATAGTTGTTTGTTGGATAAAGATATATCAGTGAGAGAACTTTTGTGTGAACTCCTGATCTCAATTTTAACTTCTGGTTCTACTATCTTTGATTAAGCCCTGGGAATAACAATCTAAAAGAAAGATTCGAGTAAGATGGAGAACAAACGTGCAAGTCTTCTCGACACAAGTTTTAACAAATTTGAGAAGTTTGACGGAGATCATTACAACGTCTGGAAGAGAAATGTCAGCCTTAATCTCCAACTCGTAGATGTGGACTACATGTTGACAGATCATGAGCCTGTTATTCCGGAGGGTCTTGATGTTATTGTTCGGGCAATCACAAACTCAACAGCTAAGCAGAACAAGTGAAGGAGAGAAAACAACCTCTGCAAATTACTGATTCTCAACTCCATGAAAGATACTCTAGCCGAGTCATACAGCAAGACAGACCATAGAAATATCGTCTGAGAGGATCTAGAAAAATATTACAAAGAGGATGAGAACCGCAACAAGATCCATGTGACGAAAAAGGTCTGGAAAGTACAATTTGAGGACGATAAGACGATGTTGCCTCAAGTCAAGGAATTTCTCAAGTTACGTCAAAAACTTGAGGATGATGGCAAACCCTTGGTCGACTCTTTCGTCGTGGAAGGAATTGTTGCCAAGCTCCGCCTGGTTGGAGCAAGTTTATCTCAGACGTGCACAAAAAGAAGATGGAGGCCAGCCTTGATCAACTACTCATAATATCCATATAGAAGATGAGTTGAGGGCTCAAAACAAAGTGGACACGTTGTCCAAGAAGTTGGCAAAGGCCAACTTGGTACATGCTGGTGACTCCAAGGGGAAGCAGAAGGCTTCTCACAGCAAGAAAAAAGACTTCAACCATCTGAAGGTAAAGTCGACATCGTTCAAACCAAAGCCTAAGAATGATGGGGCTTATTTCAACTGCGGCAAGAAAGGCCACTTCAGCAGAGATTGCAGATACAAGTCCAAACAAAAAGAGCAACATGAGCCTAACAAAGTTGCCATGATTGTGCAGGTTGCTACGGCTGGCGTCGACACTGACTGGTGGATGGATACTGGCGCATCATGTCATATTTGCTCAAAGGAGTTATTCACCACATATAAGCCGACATCTGAGAAGGTTATGGTGGCGGACAAGTCACAAGATGAAGTACATTGGATCAGGACGGTGGTACTGAATCTGACTTTGAAAAAGTTGCTGACTCTTCAGGATATGAAGCACGTACCGGTGATAGCCAAAAACCTGATCTTAGGAAGTCTGCTCTGCTAAGCAGACTTGAGGATGGACATCAATATTGGGCAGATGGTGATGTCCTATAAAGAATAATACTTCAGAAATGCTTTTTATACCGAAGGAATGTTTAAACTTCAATTTTTAACTCCTGCCATTATTATAAATTCAGTCTCTTTTTCTTGTTATTCTCTTGAGTTATGGCATAATAGACTAGGGCATGTTCATTATAAAAGAATAAACAAGATGTCTAGTCTAGGGCTTATCTCCAAATATGGGGATAAGGAGATGAGGTGTGAGGTCTGTGCGCAGACAAAGATCATAAGAAAACTATTCAAATGGGTAAACTGAAGTACATATCTTCTTGAGTTGGTGCACTCAGATATCTGTGACTTTAAACAGTTCTCCACAAAGGCCCGGATGATGTATTTTATTACTTTCATCGATGACTTCTCAAAGTATGCGTTCATCTATTTGCTCAAGTCTAAAGATGAAGCATTCGAGAAATTTAAGGATTTCAAGGCTGAAGCTGAACGTCAAACTGGACAATAACTCAAGAGACTAAGAAGTGGTCGAGGCGGAGAGTATATATCTATTGAATTTGTATCGTTCTGCAAAGAGCATAGAATTGTCAATGAGATGACTACTCCGTATTCTCCTCAATCAAATTGAGTAGCAGAAAGGAAGAACAGGACGTTGACAGAGATGATGAACTCTATGCTGTTAACTACATGTCTTCTAAACTATTTTTGGGGAGAAGCTGCGCTGACGGCTACGTTTTTTCTGAACAGAGTGCCGTGCGCAACTTTCGATATCACTTCTCATGAACTCTGGTTCAAGGTCAGACCCAACTTGAATGTCATTCGAGTGTCTGACATATGTGAAGCTTCCAGACTTGAAGGTTCAGAAGCTGTGGACGAGGACTACAAAAGCTATATTCTTGGGATATGCTGAAAAGAGTGATGATCGGAGGTTCCTTGATATCGAGTCTAACTATATCATTGAATATCGAGAAGCAGAATTCTTCGAAGATAAATTTGCAAGGCACAAGAACGTTGTTATCGCGAACATTGTAGAGAATGATGTGAGTGCACTGGAGGCTAACACTTCTAATAAAGATGTAGTCCAAGAAGAAGTTGTTATTCCAGACAATGTTTGAACCAGAACTCGCAAAACCGAAAACTAAGTGAATGAGGAGACAAAATAACTTCAGAGATGATTTTGTCTCCTATCATGTAGAAGCAGATCCGCTTATCTATGATGAGGTGATGAAGACCAGAGACGCTGTCTTCTGGAGAGAGGCTATAAATAATGAGTATGAATCAATAACCTCCAACAATACTTGGGTGTTGGTCGATCTTCCTGGAGGAACTAAACCAATCAGATGGAAATGGATCTTCAAGAAGAATATGAAGGTCGATTGAACTATTAACAAATTCAAGGTAAGGCTGGTAGCCAAGGAGTTTTAGCAGGGGATTGACTACTTCGACACATATACTCCAGTAGCGCGGATGACGACCAGCAGGATGTTGATTGCTATAAGTGCAATTCGTAAGCTACTTATATATCAAATGGATGTGAAAACATCATTCCTGAATGGTAAGTTGATCGAAGAGATTTATATGCAACAACCAGAAGGATTTGTCGTCAAAGGACTTGAAGACAAGGTCTGAAGTTGGTGAAATCATTATACGTCTGAAGCAAGCTTCCAAGATGTGGCATGAGAAGTTTGATAAAGTTATAAGATCAAACGATTACAAGGTCAGTGAGACGGACAAGTGTGTCTATATAAAGTTTGCTGACGGGAGAGGAGTCACCATTTGTCTATACGTGGACGATATTTTAATTCTGGGTACGGATCTAGCACATCTCACTGAGAAAAATAAGTCTCTCTCAACTAAGTTCAGTATGAAGGACTTAGGGGAAGCTGATATTATCCTAGGGATAAAGATCATCCGGACGGACACTGAAGTAGCGCAGTCAAAGTCTTATTATATTGAGAAGATATTCACAAGCTATGTATATCAGGATATTCTAGGGATTGATACTCCGTACATGTGTGACAATAAGTTGAAGTCGAATCCTAGGGAAAGTGTCAGACATCTGGAGTATTCAAGTGTCATCGAGAGTTTGATGTATACAAAAAATGCCACAAGACCTGGCATTGCTTTTGCCGTGGGTATGCTGAGATGATTCACCAGCAACCTAGGTGTTGAGCACTGGAAAGTTGTGAAAAGAGTTATGATATATCTCAAGAAGACTCAGAATTATGTACTGTACTACAACGGGTATCCGACAGTAGTAGAAGACTTCAGTAATGCAAGCTAGTATTCAGAAAAAAAGAGCGAAACATCCACAGAAGGATACGTCTTCTCCATGGGTGGAGCTATTATATCGTGGAAGTCGAAGAAGAAGACAATGCTCTCTCATTCCTCAATGGAATCTGAGTTCTATGCACTAGCGGCTGCAGCAATACTTTCCTTTGCACAAGTCCGTTCTTGATCACTCAAGTCTAATATATTGAAGAATACCTGAGTCAAATTCTATTGCACCATATACCACTTGAAAATAGAGTCGCCCTCATGTTTACTTTGCGTTGACGAACGTCTATTCCAAATTGACTATTCCGGGATAAACCTGTCGATCGCAACTCAATATTCGCTTGCTCCATGTACCATTTCCTAACTCAGCCGATGTGCACCAACCAACTTATATTCATGTTACCCGCATCCGTTGCAGAAATTCTATTGATGTCTATCCAAAATATTCTAATGCTACTTAACTATGTGATATACCATATACCACTCAGAATCATGTCACTCCTCATGTCACCCTTCTTTGCACTGACCCAAGATCCGTTCGAACCATCCCTTATGCGTAATTCTGCCATCTCCAACTCAAGTCTGACATAAAACTCAGCCAACGCATGAACCATCTAACTATTTTATTAATCTCGCTAAGCAACTTGTGCCATGTCCTATTCTCAATACTTTTAACTATTTCTTTAATCGTCCGATACTTTCACTACACGAGCAACCCATGCAACAATCTCTTCCAAGTAATCCAACCCAATACTCAACTGTTACTCACATTTGTTGTACGAGCAACTCGTGCAATGCTATCCTGATATTCCCAAGCCAACTCAAACCTTCTCAACCAATGCTCTCTGTGATATACCCAGCCAAAAATCAAACTCCATCCAACACATTCGCTACACGAGCAACTCATACAATGATCTATTCTCATCTGATGCTTCTACTCACAACATGCCACATAACCAATCTCGTCTGCCAACCATCTGCTCCACTGATGCAACCAGAATCTCCCCGAACGATACGCCAAACCAACGCAACGACAAATCTCAACATGCTGCACAAATGCAACAATGCCACACAACTTGCTGCACTAATGCAACAACGCCCAACGATGCTAATCGATCTACCAAAAACTAACGAAAGTAACGCAACAAAAAAACAACATGCATCCCACAACCAACAAATATGTAGACTTATTGTATGAAACATCCAATGCGGCACCGAGTAGAGCCAAGAGCCAAACGACACGCGAAAGCTATTTAGAGTTTGTGATGAACTAAAGGACAAAGTCCGAAAAAATGAACCGGGCGCTCTGATACCAATTTATCACGCCCCAATATCCCGTAAGCTCAATCGTCCCCGCTGAACGTGAATCATCACGTTGCAGCACTCCCGCAGGATAATCGTTCTCATCGGAACGTGATATCGTATGAGCCTGGAGTTGCGTTCGCACAAGGCGATGTTGTCAAACATCAAAGTTATCATTAAAACGACCAAGTTGCAACGAAAGTCAAGTATTGTGCACCAAGCACACATCAGAGTATATGCAGTGAAGCTCTCGATAGGGTCCAAATAAAAATGCCACAAAGGAGAATGCCACAAAGGCGATGCAATACTCTTACTATTTCTCTTGCCCACAAAGGTACTTACTGTTTCATACATCATGCCCCGTATATCCAAGCAGCGCCACTACACCTGCGTACCTGAAATAATGCCCACAAACGTGGGTCTGTACACAGTTGTACTGGTGAGCGGGGTAACCCACTCGTCTAAACCGACACTAAGTAGATAGTGAATGCAAACAGTTATATGGTAATCTTTCTACTTGAATCCTAGATTCATTTCATACAGAGGTATGACATGTTAAGAAAAATTGTAAAATAGGTTAAACATGCAAGCATTCAACTCAAGTCTATGTACAAGCAAAAATATCCAACTCAAAAGGAAACTAGCATGCAAACCGTCCTACTCAAACCTAAGCAACGCGTGAACCTATCGAACCACAA
Organism: Iris macrosiphon; assembly: GCA_036927795.1. Lineage (NCBI taxonomy): Eukaryota > Viridiplantae > Streptophyta > Magnoliopsida > Asparagales > Iridaceae > Iris > Iris macrosiphon. The sequence goes on from JAYESA010000480.1 coordinate 155,199, forward strand.
TCCAAGCCTCAATATCCATCCTCAAACTAAGACATAATCCAAGCCTTATTAATCCAGTCATCGATATGCACACTCTTGCCGAGGCAAGGTGGTCGCTGTCTACAAGAAAGCACAAACCAAAGCAAACCAACTATTATCTATATGAAGTCATTGGCCAAGCCATAAAGGACTAATCAACTGCAGTTCTACACGATCCAGCGTTGAGTAGCTAGCCCGCATGGTCGTATTGAACTGCCGGCACCGCGCCCAAGGCACGTTACCATTTGTCTCCTCCATGGCCAAACGATCCTGGTACCCCGGAGCATATCCCGTTCGAGGAAACCAAACCCTGTGCACAACAGGTTGTCTGTGACCGATCCAAACACCAAGTAGGTATGACGAGAGAATCGGGCTTTCTCGCCCCACCAAACGATACTCGCCTCAATCCAACCAACTATCCATAACCATCTCCAACTTATATCCCAAGGCACCATCTCAAGTTATCCCCATAGGCACTATGCCACTTCGACACAATGCTCCAAGTGGTACAACATCCCTCGCTCCGAAAGCTCCGTGGCACAATGTCCCAATAGTGGCACAATGTTCTTACCGATATAGTTGTTCGGTTTTGAACCACAACTGCACGCTTTGCTTGACAAAGTGTCCAACTTGATACTCGTGCACGGATGCACGCTCGCTCGCCCGCCCGAAGTACCTCGATGTTCCAACCAAGATGATTCACTCAAGCTCCAACCGCCCAGCGCAAAACTAACTCAAGCAACAAATCATATCCAGCCAAACGACGCACACTCTATGTACGCCACAGTATAGTAATTTTTAAGTTCCAGCCCAAGTGTTCAAGCCATTACGTATGTTCCATATTATTAGGCATGAAGGAGTAGAGGAGAAGGGACATAGCCCACTCACCAAGTCTGATTACGTTAAGCACCCTGCCTTGCCGATACGGCCGATCCCTTAAATCCGTAGTCTGATAGAAAGCACGATATACTCAATTGGTATGACAGTGCGAGCAGGCCGTGCTCTCCAAATCATTCGACCGATCGTTCTAAAGAAGACGTCATTATCGCTCCAATCCTGCTATCTCAGTACTGCTCTGAAACGAACATCTGATTCCATCGAACTTCGCTTGCGATCTACACATGAAACCAACTCAAATTAATACTTGTTTCCAAATCCAACAAATCAAAATATAACCAGTTATTGCCTCATTCAATCCGACTCAACGTAATACACCATGCGGTTGTAGGGTATTACAATAAAGAGGCTGGGACCTCATGCTACAGTGGATGACACCACAAAGAGGTGGGACCTCGACTTTGGGCCATGTCATAGCGGAGTAGCACCGCAAGGAAGCGCAAGGCTTCATGCCAAGGACTCTTTAAAAGAACTCACCTAGAGTGTATGGAAAGAGATATAGGCCGTCTCTTTAGGATAAACTTGTAGACGCTCAAGATACATACACCAAACCAGGCATGCACAAGGCCTTTAATGTGCAACCGGAAGCACAACTGATGTCATTGTGTGAGTGGAAAGAATTGTAGCTATGGTACAAAATTCAAGGCCTAGTCCATTCTTGTATCATATTGTTATTTGACCCATGCGGGGAGATTCAAGTCGAAGCGACATATATCCTAATACATAATGGGTAGTCACTGTAGAAAAATTTTCAAACCATATATTGAGATATGTGGGAGATTGTTGGTGTTGTTTCCTTTGGACTAAGAAAAATAATCCCGCATTGGCTACACCACCAAGTGGGTATCTCAATATAATATTTTATATGAGTTGAGGTGTGCACATGAGGTATGATGGGGTACGTACGTGCCATGTGGGAGTGTTTTATTACGAAAAAAAAGGATTAACTCCTTAATGAAAGTATTTATGCTTTTTATCATGCTCTTGAAATTTATTCCATAGGAGCTAAGCGCGACTCGGACTCTGTCTCAAGGGCACAAAGTGGCATTTGTTGGCACACTTTGTACTTTGCGCTTGGTTATCCGCGAGTGCATGTGCTATCACATGAGCTGGTGCTTGTGCTGCCGCTTGCACTGCTGCACATGCGGTCGTATGTGCTGCTACTTGCGCGGCTGCATTCGCTGCTGCATGAGCGGTTGCTTGCGTGGTTGCTACTATCGGATATATTTGAATGGTTATGGAAAGATATGGTCAGTTATTCAGATCCATTTTTTGTGGGATTTGAATTAATTCATGCCTATCTTTATGGGATTTATTGTTAATTTGTTCCTATCTTTTCGTAACTAATGGGCAGCCTTGCTCCTCTATAAATACTCTCTTCGTCCCTCCATTGAGGACTTACATCGAAATAGAGGAGACAAATAGATTTGCTGCTGCCGCCATTAAAAGTCCAGAAAGTTCACGCGAGTCCAAGCAAGAGGTGACAACGAGCGTTCCAGAAGTTCTTCGTGAACTTGCTGGTTCCTGGAAGCAGATCGTGTGGGGCAAATCTTGCTTTGAGCAACAGTGATCTTCATCACTCCAGCAAGCATTCTTCTTCTTCTTCTTCTTCTTTTCTTCTTCGTGTTGTAACTCTATTCTATCCATCTGCAACTGCGATTGCAAGGAAGAACAAGAAGTTTATTAATTATGATTCTTTTGTTATCTTGTATGCAAGTTGTAATCAGAATTATCTTATAGTTGTTCATTGGATCGAGATATATCAGTGAGGAAACTTTTGTGTGAACTCCAGATCTCGATTTCAACTTCTGGTTCTACCATCTTTGATTAAGCCTCGGGAAAAACAACATTGCCCACTTCAGAGCATTCTGAAAGCACCGTCATTGCACTAGGGTCAATTAAAAATTTGACTCGTCCTCCTCGAGGCACAAAAGTTTGATCCACTGCAAGCAAAACATACCAAATATTTAGCCTTTTTGCTGCAGAAATCAAAGAAGTACCACCTTGCATTTTGTCATCTATCAGTCGATAATTACTACTGCACTTCTCTTCCTTTATGAGTATAAACAGGGTAACCACGTGTCACCCTTAGAACTCCATATCTCGCTGAAAAATAATAGCCGTAGAGTAACACGCCCAACAATATGAGATTCTTGTACATATTCAGTAAATATAATATCATACCAAGCCTGCACACAATGTCTTCATGCATCTTAATATCTAATGTCCCTTTTGTGTGAACTCCAGATCTCGATTTTAACTTCTGGTTCTACCATCTTTTATTAAGCCTCGGAAATAACAACATTGTCCACTTCAGAGCATTTTGAAAGCACCATTATTGCACCTGGGTCAATTAAAAATTTGACTCGTCCTCCTCGAGGCACAAAAGGTTGATCCACTGCAAGCAAAATATACCGAATATTCAGCCTTTTTGCTGCAGAAATCAAAGAAGTACCACCTTGCATTTTGTCATTTATCAGTCGTTAAATACTACTGCACTTCACTTCCTTCATGAGTATATACAGGGTAACCACGTGTCACCCTTAGAACTCCATATCTCGCTGAAAAATAATAGCTCGTAGAGTAACACGCCCAACAATATGAGATTCTTGTACATATTCAGTAAATATCATATCACACCAAGCCTGCACATAATGTCATCATGCATCTTAATATCTAATGTCCTTTCACTGACAACCTCATAAACCGAGTCATGATCCAAGTGAACTGTACGAGTCTTCTTCTCTATAGAAGAAAAAAAATATGCATATGAGCAATTATGTAGCGAACTAGTGCTCTCTCTCTCTCTCTCTCTCTCTCTCTCTCTATATATATATATATATATATATATATATATATATATATATATATCCACATTCTTGATTCTTTGCATCCCCAAACATCTCTATGTTATCAATCGCTGGATCTTGTTTAAGTCATCTAATCTCAATGGTTAAGATTAGATAACTTAAACAAGATCCAACGGTTGTAAACATGGGGATGCTTTGTGATGCATAATAGGGCCGGATGTGGATCCCTCCTCATATATATATATATATATATATATATATATATATATATATATATATATATATATTGGAAGAGGTAATTGTGTTACAGACTCCTGGCCCGAAGGCCTACAAACTCGGCCCGAATGCCCACCACATCCCGGCCCGAAGGCCCCACACATCTCGGACCGTAGGCCCGCACCTGTACCGCACCTAAACCGCACCTGCGATGCACCCATCACCAACTCACCGCTTAATTCTCCTATTGGGAAATTAAATGACGCCCATGAGGCTCGAACCCGCAACATCCTGAGTAATATGCATCGGTCTTAACCACTAGGCTAGACGTTATATATATATTTATATATATATATATATATATATATATATATATATATATATATATATATATATATGGGTAAACGAGATATGAGCCATAGGCTAATATTCCTACATGAGCCATGCACACGTGGACCAATAGGAATGGATTTCTATATCCCATGTGCACCCATGTGCACTAGTACACTCAATCCCTATTGGTCCACATGTACATTGGCTCATGTAGGAATATGGGCCTATGGCTCATATCTGTAAAACCCCTAATTCTAAAAACTGTATTAATTAAGTTAATTAATTATTTAATGGATTTGTAGTAATTATTAGCTAATTAGGAGAAATATAAATTATTTAATTTTTATTTTAGGTGTTTGTGCATTTAGGGGATTTATGGAGCCTTTATAAAATTTTTCTAATTATTTCATGTAGGAGATCCTTTGGACAGTTGCTAGCTTAATGGTATGCAATAATATAAATTCTAGAATTTTTCTATGTAAATATATGTATATATGTATATATGTATATATATATACCTATAGATTAAATAGAAATAGGAAAAGAAAGAAAAAGAATTAGAAATAAAGAAAAGAAAAGACTTTAAATCCTAATGGATCTAACCCCCCTAACGGATTTTACTCGCAACCCAATAGCCTTAAACTACCCGGCCCGCGTTCACCCATAAGGAACACAGCAGCAGCAGTCCAAGAACTCGCCCGCACAGTACGAGCCTCCCCCCCCCCCCGCGTAAGACCCGACCTCTTCCTCCCTATATATATACACAGTAACTCATAAAACCCCAAACCTAAACTTACCTCTTCCCATCTAGACCTAGCGATGCCGCCGAGCCCAGAACCGCGCCGCCGTAGACACCCCGCCGAGCCCAGAACCGACCCAGACGACCGCGATCAACCGCACAACTGCAACTGCAGTTTGGACAGCGAAGTACCTGTGTTTAAGCCCTGTTTTCCGTCACCTCGCTCAACCAAACTCGACCCCGTCTTCACCGGTACGTTCATCACTTAAACCCCTTCAATATCTGTATGATAGTTGACCTCGAACAGCACGTAACCCTAGGCGAAATCAACGTTCAAGTTGCCGAAAAACGATAACTTTTGGGTATCGCAAAAAACTGCGGTAACTACCAATGTTCCCGTATTCGTATCTCCCACTACAGAGATCTGAATTTAATTTTTTTTGTATGCAGAGACCACTTGACCTAGTTTAATTTCTATTATTTACATTAATTTATTAACTGCTGTATGTAGAAATAAACCAGTTAGAAAACTCTAAAAACCCACTTTTTTCAGATTTCCAAAAATTGTGATACAGAGCGCGCCCCGCCAAACGGGACCGCTCTGTCGTGTACCAAGTATACCAAAAGGTGCGCATAGTATACCCGGACGTGTGAGATTTTACGAAAACTGATTTGGACGCATGTACGCTTCGGAATCAGCCTATATCCGCAGCAAACTCCCCGTATCGTAACTTTTGCAAAAGACCTGCGCATTTTGTGCACGCTCGTCAGAATACGACGAAACTTGTGCCACTAGACTAGTGGTGACGCGCTAGTCCTGTGACCCAATTTTTACGCGATTCTGAGATAATTGACCAAGTCGCCAATTGGCGGGCCCCACGGTTGACTTTTTGGACGAATTTGTGTTTGGCTCACCGGAATCCATATTTGGATATACCATTAAGTTCGTACTGACATTTAGAGTTTGTTTGACCTATAATTTGTCCCATTTAGAGATTGTTACCCTTGGCACGCTTTTCGGTGCAAAGTGGGTCACATGTGGACCCTATTTTGATCCAAAATTACCGTTTTGCCCCTGTATCCAAATTGGACGAAAGGGAAGTGCTTTCTAGCTATTTCACTTATTCTGGGAATGTTGGTGATATCTATTTCAGCATCCGGAGACATTTGTTCTGGGACCATAGCTTCTGATCCTGTGTGTTTGACATCTAGACGTTATATTTTGCAGCTTCTTGCCAGGCAAGTATACCTTACCATTGTACTGTTATTCATATTCTATATGTTGCATGTATCTTTATTTTCTGTCTTTAGTTCATATATTTTAACTGCTATATAAAATGCGCGTCCAAGAAAACTTGGATGCAACGACGGTGTCGTCGTAATATATTTTTATTTATGTATATGCATTGACTTTGTTTATGAGACTACCCCATTATCATGTAGCATCATTAGGTTCATTGGCCGTGACACAGCTGTTACACGAGTGTGAGTCTCATATAGATCACGGACTGCGTGACAGGTCTGGCCTCCTGTACGTATGGGCCGTGCGTTAGGGATGAATGCTGATAGAAACTTTGTATGCTAGAAGACTTAGCAGTTATTAGAGGTCCATGGACATAGCCTATTGTAGTACGGTGGTCCAATCCTTGTTCTTGTTTGGTTGCGAGATTGGGCTAGTGTACTAAAGATAGGTTATAAACCAAATCGTGTCATGGATGTGACATGCTTAGAGCATGGGATGGGGAGAACAACAAGTACCGCATTTGGGCTCCTTTGCACTTTTCCAATTGTGCGCCCGGATTCTCCGCTGGAGATACGGGTGGTGATGACCACTATATATTATATATTATCAGGCGGCCTCTGGCGTTCAAAAGACGACATGCTTTTTAGGCCCCTGGATCTCCAAGAGAACCATGCCAATCCCAGTTTTCAGCCAGATAGCCCACTTGTGGGGAAAGTTATTCTTAAACTGCATTCACTTAGACGGTTAGGCGACCCATTGGATGTTTACTTTCAGTACTTTATTGGCATGCTTTTATGTATCTTGTTATGACCCTCTGAGGACCTGGCCCTTCCAGGTGTCGCTGTTCTTGAGTATTCGCAGGAGCGCAGATTCAGATGGTTACATATGTTTCGAGGATGTCTTCTCTTCGAGCCCCGTGGTCGTTAGTTGATATTCTTATATTGTGTTTGTTGTGTTGTACTTATATTGTATTTACTTTTAGATTCTAGTTGGTAGTGGATTTGTTTCCACCCAACTATCATCCTTAGATACTTCTTATTGAGATCTAGTTTCATAGATACTGGTTATTTATTTATATTTGATTTTTGTGGATGAGATTTAGATTATACCCTGTGACTTGTGACAGATTTATACCACTTGTGGATTTGATATTTATATTACAGTGTACGTATGGTTTGGTTTCCATATATTGGAGTTGCCATATCCATGCGGATGGTATGCTTACGTGTCATAGTCCTACGTATTTTTGGGACTGGGGTGTGACATATTTTTAATGGTGGCCCATGCAGGTCGAGAGCATATTGTCTCGGTTACGTTACTGTACCAAGCAAGCCTGCAATTAGGATTAGAGTATAGTATCTCATCCACAATTGACTATGACTCTTATTTCTTCCAACCTGTTCCATTTGAATAGTTGCATCCTGCTTGATTCATGTGCTTCCCTAATAGTTCCTTGAGTATGGCCCCCTCCTAGAATATATAAGTCCCTGTTGTTAGATGATAAGTAGGGTAACATTCCTATTAAGAGTACAACTAGAGTGTTGACACACCACTAAGTTTAGAATATCTAGTGAACCCTAGAATTCCTTATCTATAGATTGGTTTACCATTACCCCTTGATGTATTATGAAGACTTGAGAGTAGTATAGACACTACTAGAGTTAGTTAGAAGTTTTACCATAATGTTTGGCCCTAGTATTGAGGAACCAATAGAAAACCAAAATTGAACATTAGGACTGAACCTAACCTTCATAGTTAGATAGTATTGGAGAACTATAAACTTAGATCATTGTCTTATTATTAGTAGACAACACCTTAGGAAGCCTAGAGGAATGTAATCAACACTTTTTTCTTGATCATACCTCGAACATAGCAATTAGCATACCACTTCCCCTTAGAAAACAATGATGCTACCTAGAGCCCTCTATTTTAATTTCATATATTATTCCTCTGCGACCTTAACGTTCGCTGCGACGACTAAATTATGTTCTTCTTTTTTTCATCTTTCAACTCGTGCCACCTGACACTTCTGATTGTAGACCGAGTAATTTTATTCTATGTTAGGATATATAGTTTGCTAGGATTATAGTTATAATCTTAAATTTTAAATTTTTGTGCTTGGTAATTAGAACTCGATAGTTTTGTGTTATTCCTGTGGATTGTGACCGATGATTATCCCTTAGTTTTAAATCGTGTAAATTGTACCCCCACCTCGATACGAGTTATATCCCCTTCCCATTGAGGCTAGTAACATTTTCATTCTTGCTATTGACACTTGTTCTATGAGCACTGCGACTAAGACTTAAGGTAACCATTACCTATATAATGCAATAGGATACCCTAATAAGTACCAAGATCTTTCCCTCGAATGCCCTAACAAGAGTTTATACTTTATTTACAAGAACAATATTATTTTGTAGTATCCCCTTAAGACTGTCACAGTATTAGTTTATTATTATAAGTTGGGTAGTATGCCCCACAACCTAGTATCACATAGTCTTCTGACCTATTATTGAAGTGTAACTGAATGACATTACCTGTATGCTAGCATAAGACGATAATGCTTATTCAGACTGTAGAACTTAGAGGCTATACCCCTATTTGGTCGACTAGTGACTTAGAAAAGGAGTTAGTATGACAACTGTAGAGATTGTGGAGTCTTATTTCTTTTGTGAACTTGAATTATTTTGTAATTTCTCTCATCATAATCTAGCGTATTTATAATTTTTGTACTACCTTGACTTATGCTGCTACTATAGCCTAGTTTTGCAAGCTTATTCTTTATCGAACTTATTTATGACATGTATTATTGGAGTACTATACTAATACATTTCAGAATCAGTGTATTACGGTCTGATCAATCATAGTGCGCTTGATTCGCCCTTCGCAATAATACTTTACGTGGATTGAGATATATAGTTGACTAGTAGACGCATGTACTTGTCCCTAGACATGTTTGGCATATCGCATCGGTTACATAACTGTACTGATACGAGCATGTAAATAGGAATTACTAAAATAGATTTTAATCCACAACTGCCTTGACAATTTCCATTTGAATTCATTAAATGCCTTGATCCCCATACTTTTAATCTATTACCTTCCCCTTGAAACTCTTTATTATTGATCTCCGTCTTCCCTTATTTCAGAAAGACGAAATCTCGTGCTTGGTATAAGTTTGATATACAGATAGTACTAGATATACCCATAGGCCAATCGCATTATTTGGTGACTATCTTTTATAATTGATTAAGGGTATATCCTATATGATATATTTGGTGTTGAAGTTTTGAGGATTGAATAAACATGAGTAAATAAATTGAGGAATATTTTTCTTAAATATATAGCCTTGTGTGCTAGATATGTAAATTCTAAGTTGGTTAGAAGTTGCATTGAAAAACTTGAGAGAAATTTCTTTTAGATTGTGATCAAACAAGATTAGATTGGGAGATTCAAGTCACTTTAATTTTGAGGAATTTTAAAAGAAGGATTATAATGATGAAGATTTAATAAATTTTTAAATCTTGATATTGAGGACCAAAATTTTATACTTTGAGCACGTGATGTGAAGTTTGGATATTGAAGGTTGAATCATCGATTTAAACCTTGAGGATAAATATAGAATTTTAGGCTTGAACAATTGGTGAAGTAGATATAAAATTTTACAATTTGATGATTTGAACTAAGAGTTAAAATTTGATTGTTGAATTACCTACCTAAAATATTGAGGATGTAAATTAAAATTAAAATTTGAAGAGTACAAAAATTCATAAGTGAAAATAGGAATAATATTGGACTAGAATTGTTTTCTAGAGGAGATTATGATAGTTGGAGATCGTGATATAAAATTTATATACGTACTTAATTCTTGAAGATGTTGTATGGATTTAATTTAAATTTGGATATTGATAATTTGAAAAAGTGAGAAGAGATTACAATAGGTTGAATTTTGGATTGGAACAATGATTATCTTAACCTTGAAGTGATTGCGATGGATATGATTAGAATTTTAATTATCGCAAAGAGATTGCGATTGACTTGCCTTATGTACATGAAGGATTAACAAATTATGCCTTATTTTAATTTTGAGGACGAGATTGTTTTTAAGTTGGCTAGATTGTAAACCCCCTCACCCAAAATTAGGCCTACTTGGTTAGATAGAGAAACTATGACTAGTTTGTATCCAATTGGAAATAGGACATGACATTAATTATACAATATTTATATCACTTAGCATACCATACCGTTGTTTCGATAATTGGAACACTACACTAAGCCATTGCCTTCCTACAAATTTTACATCCTTGTCCTAGACATGCCCATCTTCCATTCTGACCTTTGTGCAACTTATAATTAAGCTCCCTTGTGCTACATTTTGGTCACACAACATCGCCCCCTCATTTAAACCCAGCCTTGCATTTTAAACAATGCAAATTATAGCCCTCCAAATGTGCCCACGACAATTGGAAAATCATGGAGGTTAGGATGGAGAAAGGTACAGAATAAGCTGCAAATCTCTATCTTATACCATCCTTGATCTTTCTACCGTGGCTTAGTTTTAATTTCGAGGACAAAATTTTTATAAGTTGGGTAGAATATAAAACCCCTAATTCTAAAAACTGTATTAATCAAGTTAATTAATTATTTAATAGATTTTTAGTAATTATTAGCTAATTAGGAGAAATATAAATTATTTAATTTTTATTTTAGGTGTTTGTGCATTTAGGGAATTTATGGAGCCTTTATAAATTTTTTTTAATTTATTTCATGTAGGAGACCCTTTGGACAGTTGCTAGCTTAATGGTATGCAATAATATAAATTCTAAAATTTTTCTATGTAAATATATGTATATATATATACATATATATTAAATAGAAATAGGAAAAGAAAGACAAAGAATTAGAAATAAAGAAAAAAAAGAATTTAAATCCTAATGGATCTAACCCCCCCTAACGGATTCTACCCACAACCCAATAGCCTTAAACTACCCGGCCCGCGTTCACCCATAAGGAACACAGCAGCAGCAGCCCAAGAACTCGCCCGCACAGTACGAGCCTCCCCCCCCGCGTATGACCCGACCTCTTCCTCCCTATATATATACACAGTAACTCATAAAACCCTAAACCTAATCTCACCTCTTCCCATCTAGACCTAGCAACGCCGCCAAGCCCAGAACCGCGTCACCGCAGATACCCCGCCGAGCCCAGAACCGACCCCGACGACCGCGATCAACCGCACAACCGCAACTGCAGTTTGGACAGCGAAGTACCTGTGTTCAAGTCCTATTTTTCGTAACCTCGCTCAACCAAACTCGACCCCGTCTTCACCGGTACGTTCACCACTTAACCCCCTTCAATATATGTATGATAGTTAACCTCGAACAACGTGTAACCCTAGGCGAAAACAACGCCCAAGTTGCCGAAAAACGACAACTTTTGGGTATCGCAAAAAACTGCGGTAACTACCTATGTTCCCGTATTCGTATCTCCCACCACAGAGATGCGAATTTAATTTTTCTTTTTGGTATGCGGAGACCACTTGAGCTAGTTTAATTTTTGTTATTTACATTAATTTATTAACTACTGTATGTAGAAATAAACCAGTTAGAAAACTCCGAAAACCCCAAAACCCCACTTTTTTCAGATTTTCAAAAATTGCGATAAGGAGCGCGCCCCGTCAAACGGGACCGCCCCGTCGTGTACCAAGTGTACCAAAAGGTGCGCGCAGTGTACCCAAACGTGTGAAATTTTATGGAAACTGATTTGGACGCGTGTGCGCGTTGAAATCAGCCCGTATCCACAGCAAACTCCCCTTGTCGCAACTTTTACAAAAGCCCTGTGCATTTTGTGCACGCTCGTCAGAATGGGACGAAACTTGCACCACTGGACTCGTGGTGACGCGCTGGTCCTGTGATCCAATTTTCACGCAATTCTGAGACAGTTGACCAAGTGGCCAATTGGCGGGCCCCATAGTTGACTTTTTGGGCGAATTTGTGTTCGGCTCACCGGAATCCATATTTGGATATACCGTTGAGTTCATACTGACATTTAGAGTTTGTTTGACCTATAATTTATCTCATTTAGAGACTGTTACCCTTGGCATACTTTTCGGTGCAAAGTGGGCCACATGTGGACCCCACTTTGACCCAAAATTACTGTTTTGTCCCTATGTCCAAATTGGACGAAAGGAAAGTACTTTTTAGCTATTATGCTTATTCTAGGAACGTTGGTGATGGCTATTTCAGCATCTGAAGACATTTGTTCTGAGGCCATAGCTTCTGATCCTGTGTGTTTGACATCTAGACGTTATTTTTTGCAGCTTCTTGCCAGGCAAGTATACCTTGCCATTGTACTGTTATTCATATTCCATATATTGCATGTATCTTTATTTTCTGTCTTTAGTTCATATATTTTAACTACTATAGAAAATGCGCGTCCAAGAAAACTTGGATGCAACGACGGTGTCGTCGTGATATATTTTTATTTATGTATATGCATTGACCTTGTTTATGAGACTACCCCATTATCATGTAGCATCATTAGGTTTATTGGCCATGACACAGCTGTTACACGAGTGTGAGTCTCATATAGATCACGGACTGCGTGACAGGTCTGGTCTCCTGTACGTATGGGCCGTGCGTTTGGGATGACTGCTGATAGAAACTTTGTATGCTAGAAGACTTAGCAGTTATTAGAGGTCTATGGACATAGCCTATTATAGTACGGTGGTCCAATCCTTGTCCTTGTTTGGTTGCGAGATTAGGCTAGTGTACTAAAGATAGGTTATGAACCAAATCGTGTCATGGATGTGACATGCTTAGAGCATGGGGTTGGGAGAACAACAAGTACCGCATTTGGGCTCCTTTGCACTTTTCCTATTGTGCGCCCGGATTCTCCGCCGGAGATACGAGTGGTGATGATCTCTATATGTTATATATTATCAGGCGGCCTCTGGCGTTCAAAAGTCGACATACTTTTTAGGCCCCTGGATCTCCAAGAGAACCATGCCAATCCCAATTTTCAGCCAGATAGCCCACTTGTGGGGAAAGTTGTTCTTAAACTGCATTCACTTAGACGGTTAGGCGACCCATTGGATGTTTACTTTCAGTACTTTATTGGCATGCTTTTATGTATCTTGTTATGTCCCTTTGAGGACCTGGCCCTTCCAGGTATCGTTGTTCTTGAGTATTCGCAGGAGTGCAGATTCGGATGGTTACATATGTTTCGAGGATGTCTTCTCTTCGAGCCCCGTGGTCGTTAGTTGATTTTTTTATATTGTGTTTGTTGTATTGTACTTATATTGTATTTACTTTTATATTCTAGTTGGTAGTGGATTTGTTTCTGTCACGACCCGTACCCGAAAAATCGGGCATGAGTCGTGGGTACGTCCAGCCTACGCCGCAGAATCGGCGGTAGAACGCTGTAAAGGTCCGTTCTAGGTCAACAATATATTTATATAACTCACAAAAATCTGTCAATAACCTCTCCAAAAGGAGGGCAACCACGCAATATATATATATATATATGAATAATCCTCTCCAAAAGGAGGGCAACCACGCAATATATATATGAATACTCAATCACAATAATCTAGGGGAAGAGTAAAAGCAAGATATGATGGCAAAAGAAAACCAGAACCAAAGAGAGCAAGACAATATCCAAAATACAGTCCAAGTCTATAATAGTCTACAACATCTCACAGCATCAAAAGAATAAGTACAGTCATCCAAAATAGTCAACTGGGAACAACCCAGGAAACCCACCTAGCTAACTAGGGCGCTAACGACGTCTCCTCGGCGCACTCCTCCTCGATCTCGGGGTCACCACCCTCGTCGACACCCGGCCCGTAGAAAGTCGGGTAGAAATCCTCAGGATTCTCTGGAAAAAATATGCCCGGTCAGGACTGGAGAGAAGTACATAACTCTGAAAGTAACTCCAAATGCATGGTAAGGTGTATGTGACGAGCAATAGAAAAGTATACAAGATGCACAAGAAATAAATACATGCTGGAGCAGAATAAGTAGCTGTAATGTAAACTGGAGAACAATACAAGTAGAGAAGTAACTGCATGTGAGAAAATATGAATACTAGCTAAGTTCCTTGAGCACAAGTTCGTTATGTGATCGGCTTAGGTTGCACATAAAAAATACTACGATAACTCCATTATGCGTGAGTTGCATAACCGACATATACATAAATACTGTTTGGCTTTGATCACATAACCAACTCCTACTCTCCTCCCCACTAATACTCTTGGATCCAACCACGGTACGCTATGTACATGATAATAGCTCGCGCACACGAAGGCGAGAGCACAAGAAGCACATGATAGCACATGAGAATCAATACCCGAAGCACATGATGAAATATACGTGATAGAGTACCCGCTGAACACGGTAAGGAGGATAGCATCTCATGACGGGATCCACTAGTACCAGCTCATGTAACAATGTGTCAGAATCAAGTATTACAGTTCTAGAACAGGTGATATAAACGCTATCGTAAAATAGAAACTATCAGAGGTAGGTACTCGCCTGATGTCCTAA
>JAYESA010000480.1:175000-176069 GCA_036927795.1 Iris macrosiphon
TGTTCAACGCATCCGCAACTACGATCGCCTTCCCTGGATGGTACTGCAACAATATGTCGAAGTCTTTCATCAACTCCAACCATCTCCTCTACCTCATGTTCAGCTCTTTTTGGGTAAACACATACTTCAAGCTCTTGTGGTCTGTAAATATCTCCACACGCTCTCCGTATAAATAGTGTTTCCATAACTTCAGAGCAAAGATGACCGCTGCCAACTCCAAATTATGGGTAGGTTAGTTCTTCTCATGATGACGTAATTGCCTAGAAGCATAGGCAATCACCTTCCCATTCTGCTGTAACACACAACCCAGTCCCTTCCCCGATGCATCACTATAGATAGTGAAACCTCCAGAATCTGATGGCAACGTCAACACTGGAGCTGTCGTTAACCTCCTCTTCAGCTCATCAAAGGCGATCTGACACTCCTCTGACCAAACAAACTCCACGTCCTTCTGAGTCAGCCTGGACAACGGCTCTGCAATCCAGAAAAAATCCTGAACAAATCTCCTGTAGTAACCTGCCAGCCCCAGGAAACTCCTGACCCCGGCTACTGAACTCGGAGCACTCCATGCCTCAACTGCCATGATCTTTCTTGGATCCACCGAGATACCCTCTCCAGTCACCACATGACCAAGAAATTCAACCTTGTCAAGGAAGAACTCGCACTTCGAAAGCTTTTCATAAAGCTTCTCCTTCCTGAGAGTCTCCAACACTATCCTCAGATGCTCCTCATGCTCCTCTGGGGTCTTCGAATACACCAAGATGTCATCTATAAATACCACCACAAACCTGTCCAGATGCTGATGGAACACCTTGTTCATCAGATTCATAAACACTGCCGGGGCATTAGTCAACCCAAACGGCATCACCATGAACTCATACTGTCCATATCTGGTCCGAAAAGCTGTCTTCAGAATATCTTCCCTCTTTACCTTCACCTGGTGGTAGCCTGTCCTCAGATCAATCATGGAAAACACCCTCGCTCCGCTCAACTGGTCAAAAAGATCATCAATACGCGGCAGCGGATACTTGTTCTTGATTGTGAGGTTGTTCAGAGCCCTGTAGTCGAT